>JAQZBX010009044.1:0-46860 GCA_029593785.1 Cabassous unicinctus | reverse complement strand
ACTGTAGATAAGTAATATGTTTTAAAGTCAGGAAGTGAGAGTCCTCCAACTTTGTTCTTCTGTTTAAAGATAATTTTGGCTATTCAGGACCTGTTACCATTCTAAATAAATTTGGTAATTGGCCTTTCCAATTTTGTAAAAAAAAAGAAGGCTCTTGGAACTTTTATTGGGATTGCATTAAATCTGTAGATAAATTTGGTTAGAATTGACATCTTAATGATATCTGGTCTTCCAATCCATGAATATGGAATGTTCTTCCATTTATTTAGGCCTTCTTTGGTTTCTTTAGCAATGTTTTGTAGTTTTTCGAATACAAGTCCTTTATGTCCTTGGTTAAGTTTATTCCTAAATATTTGATTCTTTTAGTCTCTATTGTAAATGGGATTTTTTTTTCGGGCTTCCTCCTCAGATTGCTCATTAGTAGTATATAGAAATGCTACTGATTTTTGTGTATTAATCTTGTATTCTGTCACTTTGCTGGACTTGACTATTAGCTCTAGTAGCTTTGTTGTGGATTTTTTCAAGATTTTCTAGATATAGGATCACATCATCAGTGAATAGTGAAAGTTTTACTTCTTTTCCTATTTCACTGCCTTTGATTTCTTTATCTGGCCCAATTGCTCTAGCTAGAACTTCTAGCACAATATTGTATAACAGTGGTGACAGTGTGCTCCTTTGTTTTGTTCATGAGCCCAGCAGGAAAGCTTTCAGGCTTTCACTTTGAATGCAGTGCTAGTTGTAGGCCTTTCATGTATGAACTTTACCATATTGAAAAAGCTTCCTTCTCTTCCTATCTTTTGGAGTGTTTTATATCAAGTAAGGTTGCTGTATTTTTGTCAAATGCCTTTTCTGCATCAATCAAGAGGATCATGTGATTTTTCTTCTTCAATTTATTTATTGATTGTATAACTACCTGAAATAATACCCACTTGGTCATGATGTATAATTTTTTTAATGTGCTGTTGGAGACGATTAGCAAGTATTTTTTTTGAGTATTTTTGCATCTATATTCATTAGAGAAATTGGTCTATAATTTTCTTTTTTCATGTTATCTTTATCTGGCTTTAGTATTAGGGTGATGTTGGTTTCATAGAATGAGTTTGTTAGTGTTCCTTCCTCTTCTATTTTTTGGTAGAGTTTGAGCAAGATTCGTATTAATTCTTCTTTGAAAGAATTAATCTGTGAAGCCATCTGGTCCTGGGCTTTTCTAAATTCTGTGTATTTTTTTTTTTTACTTAGCTCCTGGTGGGGGCGTGGTTGAAGCTGAGGTCATCAGCCTACCTGGGATGAAACTGTTTCACAGATCCCAGCCCCTGAGATCTGAGTTCTCTGATCAACTGCCAGCCCCTGTGTTGTGCACCCCCCACTGCCAGGTGTGTGTGGTGACGCTGCCTGCACTGTCTTGAGAGAGAGTGATCAAAAGGCTTTTGGTACCTCTCCTTCCTGGGGCACCTTGAAGGTGAGAGTGCAGCAACTGTTCAAGGTGGGCAGGGTGAATCTGCCAGCACTGCCCGCAGAAAGAGTGCAAGCTTCCCCTCCTTCCAGGGATCCTTGGAGCCCAGTGTGCAGCAGCCCTTTTAAGGTTTAGGGGGTGAATCTGCCTGCCCTGCCCACGAGAGAGTGCGCGCTTCCTTTTTGACCAGGGGCACAGAGTGTGCAGCAGCTCTTCAAGGTGGGCGGGGTGAACCTGTCCACTAGAGTGTGTGCCCTTCCTTTGTCCAGTGGTGCATTGGGTCCCAGTGTGCAGCAGCCCTTCAAGGTGGGCTAGATGAAGCTGCCCACACTGCTGGTGAGAGAATGCACACTTCCCCTCCTTCCTGGAGGCATTGGGGCCCGGTATGAATCTGCCTTCTCTGCCCTGAGAAAGTGTTCAAACTGCACCCAATTTCCACTCCTGCTGAGTGTGGGGGCCTAAGCAGTGCTTTTCCAAACTGGGCTCGCTGGATCTGATCCCCACCACCCCGAGAGACTGGTATTTTTCAGTCATCCCTGCTTCCACACCTGCCAGGGGTGGAGACAGCACAAATGCTGCTGGCTTCTTGGTGGCTTGGACAGGTTTAAACCTAAGCTGTGCTCAAGATTGAAATTCAGGTAGCTGAATTTGCCAATCAACAGCTGTAGTTGGTGCCAGGCCACTTCCCCTCCCCTGCTTTTGGAAAGAGCTTCTGCCTCTAGCCAGCTTCCCTAGGTGACCAGCCTCCCCAGTGGGGACTGGGTAACCACCTCTACAACATGGAAGAATCTACTCACGAATCTTCAATCTTCATCGCAGATGGGCCGTCTTCTCTTCATGTTCTTCCCTGTATGGTGTACTGTGTTCTTCTCTTCTCCAGATTCCCCCAAATAGTTCATCAAGACAGATCCTGGCTAATTATTAGTTGCCTTGTGGGAGGGGTTGATTGTTAGTTTCCTACTCTGTCACCATCTTGATTCTTTATGTTCCTATAATTCTTGATTCCCTACCTTTATGTAGTTCTTTTCACAAATTACATGTTTATACATCATGAGTCAAAAACATTGATTTATCATTATTTTTGTGCATTTCCATTTTAGATACTGTGGTAAGAAAGTGGAATTACAAACTGAGAATATAATATTACTGGCATTTGTATTTACGCATCATTATCTTTACTGGAGCTCTTTATTTCTTCAAGCAGCTTCCATCAATTGTCTAATGTCCTTTTTTTTTCAGCCTGAATAACTCATTTTAGCATTTCTTGTAGTGCCTGTTTAGTGTTGACAAACTTCCTCAGCTTTTGTTTATCTAGGAATGTCTTGATTTCTACCTCAGTTCTGAAAATAGTTTTGCTGGATATACAATTCTTGGTTGACAATTGTTTTTTCCATCCAGCACTTTAAATATGTCATCTTGCTGTCTTCTTATGCCCATGGTTTCCAATGAGAAATTAGTGCTTAATTTTATTGAAGTTCCCTTATAAATCATACATTGCTTTTCTCTTGTGGCTTTCAGAATTTTCTCTTTATCTTTGGCATAAAATGGTTTTATTATATATGTCTTGATGTGGGTCTATTTGGGTTTATTCTGTTTAAAGTTTGCTGAGATTCTTGGATGGGTATATTCAGGTCTGCCATTAAATTTGGATTGTTCTCAGGTATTAGTTCTTGGAATATTGTTTCTGCCCCTTTCTTTCTTACTTCTCCTTATGGGACTCCCATAATGCATATATTGGTGTACCAAGGTCTTATAGGCTCTGCTCACTTTTCTTTATTCTTTTACATTTTGTTCCTCAGAATGAATAATTTTAATTGTCTTATCTTCAAGTTCACAGATTCGTTCTCCTGCCAGTTCCAGTGAGCTGTTGAACCCCTCTAGAGGATTTTTTTTCTGTTACTGTGGTCTTCAGCACTCTTTGGTTCCTTTCATGACAATTATCTCTTTATTGATATTCTCTTTGTGCTCATCTGTAATCTTTCTTGTTTTCTTTAGTTCTCATCTGTGTTTTCATTTAGCTCTTTGAGCATATTTGGGGCCAATTTTTAAAAGTCTTTGTCTGGTATGTCCAAGGTTTGGTCTTCCTTCTCCCTCGTTGATGCTTTCCATTGCTTTATGCTGCAGTTTTGCATGGGCCATTATTTCTTGTTTCTTTGTATATTTTGTCATCATTGCTTTTACCATAGATATTTTGATATTTTAATATGTTATCTCTGGTATTTAGACATAGAAGTGTCTGATCCTTAAACTTGTATCCAGCTAATGTTATGTCAGAGATTTCCTTGAATGCCAGGAATTATAAAACAAAACAAAACAAATTAAAAAAAAAAAGAAAGAAAGAAAGAAAGAAAAGAAAATAGTTTTCCTTTCCCAGACTTTGTAGATTGACTTCTGCGAGTGCTCTCCTTCAGAGCTTCTCCTTCCCAATAATTAGTTTAGAGAATAAGCCTGTGGTGAAAGCATAGGTTCTCCCCACTCTTTTCTGAGCATGCATCTTGTCATGGACATGCTCTCATGGTCCTAAAAATCCCACATTTACACAAATGCCCCCATTTCTACCTTTGAAATAGTCTTTCCTCCCAACCTCAGGTATTCTATTGTATGTCTTAAAGCAAGTAATACTTTCCTCCACGTTGCTGCAATTTCAATTTAATTGTTTCTTATACTGAATTAGTTGCCCACAAGCTACTTCTGCATGTAGGGCAAGTTCTTTGACAATGAATCAGAGACAGGTGTCCTGGTCTGGTCCTTTTAGGCTATCATCAAATAAATTGGCACAGACATACATGCACCCCAGTATGTGCACAAGAATTTATTTCTACCTCTAGAAGTGTGAGCAGGTACCCGCATTGGAGATGTTCCCTGTCTGTCTTGAGAGAGGATAGGGGAAGGTCCACCAAGGATGCTAAAAGATAGTCCTATCATTTTAAAGTTACCTTTTTCTTAATTCCAAGTTCTTCCTGGTACTGAAACCCTTGACTGTTTTCCGGAGCTTTGATAAAATTGGTTCTCCCAGTTCTTGTTTGTTGCTTTAAGCTTCAATGGCGGACAGAGTCTTGGAGCATCTCACTCCACCATCTTGACCAAAAATACATTTTTTTAAAGAAAATATTTTGTGTCAGAACTCACAGTAAGCACAAACAAATAAATAGAAATGTCTAGGCCAAATGGACTATCATAAATAATGTAATCCATGGTGATTTTTTTCTCCTACCTTATCACTTAAAAGGACCTGAGAATTGGCTGCAACTCCATAGATGCCCTGAAAGAGTTACTTTGCATAGTAGTTTGGGCAAATATTTTAGAAAACAATTCCATGATAATGAGTGTTGAAGGAACAGTACTAAAATGAAAACACTTATTTATAGTATATTAGGAAGTTATAGGGACTTTCTATTGACTACAACACGCATTTTCAACTGGGAAAATCACCTACAGAAGGATAAAAGTAAGTTCTTGGGAGGAAAAAAAAAAATCTCTTTTTATGTATAAAGCACAGATAAATATATGTACATAAACAGATATACAGTATATATATGTATGTATATATATATATGGCATTAAAATTTTATAAGGAGGAACAATTAGGAAGAAAAATTTATGTAAAGGTTCTTTAGGGCCTTGAGAAACACTGGGATAGAATGTTGAGGAGCATGAAATGATTATATTAATTCCATAAAAATAGAGGCTGTATGTACTAATTTATTTTCAAAATGTACTAGAGAATAGTTTTGTTTACTTATCTTCCATAAAGGATTCTAGATGGCTTAAAATGGAAGATAAATAAGCAGTAGGCCAATAACCTAAGGAAAAAGTTCAAGAATAAAAATTGTTATAATTACCCTCTTTTCTTCTAAAAAAGGAAATATGGATTATATATCATATAATAAAAGGGAAAATATAAGCATTAAGCAAAGACTAAATACTAAATGGCGTTTTAAATTTCATATGATGGTATTTGGGATAGGAATGATATTTATTTAAAAAGCAGAAATAGTTTCAGAAGTTTTTCAGAAAATATTTTTTTAATATCTACTATCTGTCAGTATGAAATGCAGGCATGGCACAGGTGTGAACAAGGCAATCTGCCCTAAAGAAGCTTTCATTTCATGAAGACAGCAACATTTATAGAAAAACAAGAAGGTTGTTTTTTTTTTTGCTGTTTGTTTTTGTGGGTTTTTGTTTGTTTGTTTGACAAAGGCATGAACAGTGAGCTTCAAGGGTTTAACTTAACCATGCTTCTGAGAGAAGTGTCACTTGTGCTGGAGAAAAATCAGGTTGAAAAATAGGGAAGAAAAATAGATTGAGACGTGAAGAATTTTCTTGTTTGTTGTTTGTTTATTATTATTGAAATAATTAAAATGCTCTAATAATGATTGAAGTGATGAATGCACAAATATGTGATTAAACCAAATATCATTGATTATACACTTTGGATGAATTGTATGCTTTATAAATACATATCAATAAAATTGATTTGTTAAAAAAAACTAAAAAAAAAATGGGGAGGACTTCCTGATAGAATGAAACAGACATGAGATAGCATAATTAGTTTAGCAAAATGCACTTAGAATTAAGGCTTAGCACATATTTGCATTTGGAAAAAAGATGAAACTGAAGAAAGTAGAGAAGTAGAAGTAGGAAGACATGAAAAAATAAAATAACTTTTCAATATATTACTTACCACCATCACATAAAATGGTATAATACACACCATACCCACAGTGCAGAGTTATCAAATGTCAAGAAACAGAGGGAAAAATGTGAAAATTTTGGAATGAATCCCACCAGATTTTCCTCTCCTTATCCAGCACTGTAAGGAATATTTGAGGAAGGGGATGACAGCCTTTCTATAGAAATGTAGGAAGACATTTAATTAACATGAAACAATATTATTTCTTATTTATTTTGTAAATATGAAACTGACAGCAGCCCTCTTCCTGAAGAGGAAGTTTACTATTATATGTATATAATGACTGAATATCTACTTTTTGTGTGTGCAAGTTTGTGGGGCTTCTTCCTAATGCTTACTTTTTAATCAGCTGGGATTAAATTACATTCTGTCCCTAAGGGGTCTGTAGGCTGTATTGTAACTGCTTACACTGACTTGCTTAATATGACACCCTCACTTCATTTGCATTACATATCACCTGTCACTTGGAAGATAGTTTATTTCCATATGATTGCTATCTTTTTTATTTCTCTTCTGAATTCCCCTCCCTGCCCCCAACTCTTAATTTCTCACACTTTATAACTTCTGTCAACAACAATTTGCAGATTTTTTTAATGCCCTGAAGCCTCCTATTTTGTCATAAATGTATCCGCCGTGGCTTTTTCTGCCAATTTACCTGCACAGCCCACATAAATAACAATAAGACATGGTTTGTGCTAAGTGCTAGAGGGATTCAAAGGCTAGAATGGAAAACAAAGGCTTCCCAGATAAGTGGAACTGAATCTAGGCTTTGAAGGATTAGATAGGATTAGGAAAAATAGCAATAAATCTACAAGGGAAAGTGAGAAAGATTGTGGTACATTACAAGGAAAACATGGATGATAGATTGTATTATTGTTCCAGATTTATTGCTGCTCTATTCTGTGAGCATATGCTACTCCCCTGTCCCTTAATATTAGCCTTGGCACTATGATTTGCTTTAGCCAATGTGGTAGGCATTTAAATGATGCATGTCCAAGCAGAAGCATTAAGAGCTGTGGCATGGTTATTCAATTCTTTGTTTTCCCTCTACCATATGAAGGGCATGTTTTAATAGAACCTGTTACTTCAGCCTGATTTCTGGAGAAAAGACAATAAAGTAGTGTGGCAGGGAATTAAGGATGGATGCAGTGTGAGAAGGAAACATCAGTGGCTGTAAACGACTGGAATTTTGTAGTTGTAAGTCAACTTATAAAATGAATAAACCATGTTGACTAAAACATTGAGTTTGTATCAAAGAGTAGTTGTGGGAAATGAATACCTAAAGATGGGCTAGAACAAGATCATGTGGAACCTTACATTCTGTGATGAAAAACAAATGGAATTTATTGTGTAATTAGGAGTAATTGCTTTGACTATCATTAGCTCCAGCAAAACTTTGAAGACACCCACTGTTTGATAAGATAGAAGTCCTTAACTCAACATTCATTAAACACTTATTGATTGAACACCTATAAAGAATAGACATTGAAAAGTCAGCTGTGAGCAATGCATTTTTTTCTTTCCCTCAAGTTGCTTGAAGTAGAGTATAGTAGACAAACAGGTAATCAAGCAATTACAGTATATTATATGGCTAAAGAAATACAGGATGCCCTGGAGCCTCAGTAGAGGAAAAACTAACTCAACTTGAGGGAATCAAGGCAGGCATCCCAGAGAAACATCTAAACACTTAAAGACAGATTTGAGGTTTCTGTCATGATAGAATGGAAACAATTTAGGAACACTAAAAAAGACATAGACTTGGAGAAAAATATAGGCAGTTGTCCAGCCTTTTATGTTTGGGAACACTGTTTACTGATTTCTTCATGTGGAATTTATCTTTTGAGATTTGGGAGGACAGACTGCAGTTGTATTTTCTTTCTTAAACATGATGAAATTACTTTAAAATACAACTGAAAGTTACCTTCTGTTTTCTTTTACTTTCAAATTGAATAGATTTTTAAGAAATTATTTTTTCTCAAGCCAGACTTAGCAGATATTTCTCAGTATGGCAATTTCAATAAAATCATTAAATGTACTTTTTCATATAAATTCGTCTATTATGTGTCTAATACTAAAGAATTTCTGCAGCCAAAGGATCTATATCTCCAACATTGTTTCCTGATATATATCATCTGGTCATATAAATCACCCTGATATTTTTTGGTTTCACAAAAAATACTGCACAGTGTCTTTGACACATAATCTAAAATTAATACAGACATCAACATTCTCAGAAAACCTTGACAAAAATGTTAATAGAACCTAATGGATGCTCTATACTAGAATGAAAATGATCCTAAAGAAAACAAAATGTGTAAATAAGTCAAATAAAAATAGGCTGGCTTTTCACCCAAAAACTTCTTAAAGGCAAAAATGAACTTTATGTAGTTTTTAAATAGATGTTTTAAACCACAATAACAATAAATATACCCAATTTTTATTGATTACTTAATAGACCCAAGCATCCTGCTAAGTGTATTTAATTGTCACAGGAAATAGTAAGATAAATACTCATTGTCATCATCATTTTTCAGATGAAGGATGAAAGCTTAGAGTTATTGAGTATTCTAAGGCTTTAGAGTTGATATGGGAAGGATCTGGGCTTCTAACCCAGAGTTGACCCTTGAGAAATCTCTACTTTATATTATGTGCTTTCTAGTTTCCTAGGCATTGAATATTTGAGAGTTCCCCTATTTGATGAAAAATATTGACTCCGGTTATGTTTTGATTTGAGCTCAAGTATGCCTGTTGCCTTCTGGCCAATAAGTCAACTTGCCATTGTTCAATAATGAATTTGAGGCATTTGTGTGTAGAGAAAGAAAAAATTCCCAGCAGTTTGAGTCACTAAATTGCTTCTCTTCTTTTAATCACAGCACTTGAAATAGTTCAGCTCCTTAAAGAAAGAAGACAACATTCCTTTCATATTAGCTTTGAAAATGGCAGATAATTTTTAAAAATGCATTTCCATTAATAATGTTATTAAGAATGCACTGCCCAGCTTCTCCATCTGGACTCCCTGCACAACAAGTTTTGTGATTCCTGCTCTAAAATGAGAAAGGAGTGCATGGCCTCTCAAATTGCCGCAAAGAACAAGCAAACAGTGGAGCTAAACTCCCTCTTAGCTTCACACTGGGCTAATTAGGTGCTACATGGCAATTCACGCCTTTCCAATAGCTATATTTCCTTTTGTCCTCAAAGTTCTTTGCTCATACATCCTTTTTGTGAGAATAAACAGAAATGATGTTCTATGTAAATAATCTGAATTGATATGAATATCAAGAAATATTTTAAACTGGAATTTTAAAAGCATGGACAAAATACATGAGTAATCTACCCAAAGGCTTCCCAATGGAAGGAGTGCAGTTATCAGTCTCTCCTTTGAGGTTTTATGCTAATATTCCACCCATACAGATTTACTTTTATATCTCCGCTACAAGATTGATAGCCCCCAGTGAAATTCTCAATAATGTGATTCTACTTTTACTGATGGGAGAGAATGTGTAGTAGACCACTCCAAATAGATAATGAGCAAATTTTATTTGTAGTAAATCTCTTTCCCTAGTCTCTTTTCGAGTGGCCAAATAGGTGCTCAGTAAATATTTGTTGAATAAATGTTTTGTAAATCACCCAACTTTTAAGTAGTTGTGTTTGTCTTTAATATATTTGAACTTTGATTTTAATAATGTTTACCAGTACTTTTTCTGGAAACTTTCTTCAAAGTTTTATTCAGTGAGGTCTATATTTGAGTACAGACTATTAGTCAATTTCCCAGTAATATTCACTCACAAATAAGTAGCCAGAAATCAGACCCCATAGTAAGGTGTATATAACAAAAATGTGTTAAATATGAACAGATGATTATAAAGTTTCAGCTATTACTGTTTATTGCTTTGAAGTAGTACAAGGGGAGAAGAAACGTGTGATTTTCTTATTAACAATTTTAATTAACTTTTAATTGATTTCTAGGAAGATAAATGGTTTCATTATGGCATCACACACTGAGCTACTTGGTTAGATATTAAACATTGATGCAAACTTCTTGACAGTACTGCTGATGATAAGGGATTTTATGTTTTGCTATCTTGTTTTGTATCTATAAATTCATCTATGTAGTAAATAAATGCAATTACCTTGCTCGGTCAGACCACATCCCTTAACTTACAGGACCTTAAGTATGCTCCTCTATTAATTAGGAAATAGAATAGGAAGGAAGTAACCCTGCATTTATTCAAGTTCCTATATCTCTGTTAGATATGGTCTAAGTCAACTTAAACATTTTAGAATAGTTTCCTGCAGAATATTAGTCTTTTTTTCCATGAACATCAAATACATTTCCTTCCATAATTGGTAACATTGAGTAACTGGAGGTATGTCTGGCCCTAGTGTATGTGTGTGTATACACTTGACTTTGAGTATTACTCATATTTTACACTAATTTACACAAAATTAAGAAGCCCTATTATGAGAATGCCTCATTGAACTTTTACTTTGTCTACCTGTTGAATATCAGTTTTATTTTCTTTAAGATAAATCATACCATGGTAAAATATAGATTGCTATATATTTTCTAAAAATTCAATATATGAAGAGCTATAAGACATTTCCAACCTAAATGGATTTATGGTCATGGAGAAAGAAAATAAACATAAAAACAATATGGGGAAGCATTTGTCAAGTGTAATGTGATTAATGAAACAATCTCTAAAGGCTTGAGTTCTTTGAGAAATTTTCCTAGAAGACATGGAATTGGAATTGGGATTTGAAGAATGGTGAAAGATTGAAATTTTGAAGGTGAATAGGAAATCATCATGGCAAGATTTGGAAGAAATGTCAAAAAATATATACTGAGTCCTGCAGAAATGTAGAAAATTAATTTGACTTCATCAAAGAGTTTGTACAGGAGAGTGAATAGTAAAAGGATGCTGAAAATGTAGTTTGGAATTACATAGTGCATAGGAGTTTTGTCTTCTTTCTAGATCTTTGGTTAATATGTTGAAAGGAATTTATATTTCTATTACTCAAGATTTCCAAATCTGCTGCACTTGATATCTCTCTTTGGGAACTTTGGCATGCTCATTAAAATATTAATGACATTTGAGAAGTTCTGCTGCAATGAATCCTTTTTAATTTTCCTTAACCCCAAATTTCCCATTTGAACACAGACCTCCCTTTCTCTCTCTACCTCCCCTTCCTTTATAGAAAGCATGTTAGTATCATAAGAAACATTAACAATCCATGAAATGTAGCATAGAGAAAACACACATCTATACTTAGTTTATCCTGCCATAACTAAAATTCAATTTTTAATTCCTTTTCCATGGTCTTTCCTAACAATTTCTTCCTTTTAAATAAATAATCCATCGTTGGCACTGCTGAAAGCACTTTTTGTTCATTATCTTTTCTCTGCCACTCATTATTTTATTGCAACCCTTCTAAGAATTCCATGTAGACAACATGATTGAAAGTAGGCAAATGGGTTCTATCAACCTAGAATAGGCATTTTCAAGTAATATGCCTATTACTTGAAAATGCTGTGGAGAACAGAAAGAAGAAATAATTTATGGAAAATATCACATTAATGGACAAGCTATTAAAAAGAGGCCTTGAGGATCCAAGATGGTGGAATAGAGCATGGCAGGCTGCACTCTTCCTCTAGAAACTGTGGGAAGATTAGCAGGATTGCCAGGCAGGGAAGCTTACATCACAGAGGTGATAGAAGAGGGCAGCTGGAGTGGGGATTCCAATTTGGCACGAGGGAAAAGGGGAGCCACCCAGCTGTCCCCAGAAAAGAAGGGAACCCAGCAGCTGGCCCGGGAGGATAGGAAAGCTGCCCAGCCAGCCCTGAGTGAGGGGGAGCCACACAGCCCGCTCTGAAGGAAAGGGGAGCTCCTGAGAGCAATCCCACAGACTGGCCTGTGCCCAGCCTGCTTAGTATAGGGGGGAGCAGGATGAGCCCCAGGGAGAGCTGAGGGAACTTAGCTGGAGGATTTCTTTCTCTTATTTTTTTTTCCTATTTCCTTTTTCTTTTCTTTTCTTTTTTCTTCTTCTTCATCTGGGTTCTGGCTGTGGGGTGATTGATTGATTGGCAAGTACAAGCTGCTGGAGAGGAGTAGACTAGTAAGTCGCTGATGGCTTGAGAGGTTGAGAGAGAGGCCTGTTCCCTCCCCCTTTCCCCCCTCCCCCTCCCCTCCTCCACCTCTGGAATTCCTGAAAAGAGGGAGTTGTGGGGCGATTGGCCAAAACAGGCAGCCTCAAAGGAGGAACCTAGCTGGTCCTGATGTTTTGTTTTTCTTGTTTGGTTTTTCTTCTCCTCTTCATTATTTTATTTCATTCTTATACTGTTTATCTTCTTTTCTTTCTTCTTTTCCTATTCCTATTGTCTATAATTTTTCCCTTTTTATTTTGTTTTTTCGTCCCTTTTTATCTTTTATTCATTATTTTGCCATCTTTTTTCTTTTTATCTCTTTCCTTATGCTTTTTATTATTTTTCTTGTTTTTTGTTGTTTTTTTCTCTCTTCTTTTCTTCCTTCCTACTGCCTTTCCATGTTTTGTCTTTCTTCTCTTCTCACTTCTCTGGTCTTTTATATTTTATTTTATTTTATTTTATTTTATTTTATTTTTTCCATTTCTTTTTTCACCTTTAAATTTTTTTTATTCCTGTTTACTATTTTTCCCTCTTATTATTTTACTTTTTTGTTCTTTTTCCTTCCTTTCTTTTTTCTTTTCTTCTTTCTTTCCTTTCTTGTAGATCTAATATATTTTTTCCATTGAATATGGACAACTATAAGGATATAGAATAAGTGGAACCAAGGGGTAAAGAAGACTCCTAACACAATAACAAACAAAAATAAAACCCTAGACTAGAAAGAGATATAGGCACATCAATATTCATCATGGTATTATTCACAATTGCCAAAACTTGGAAGTAAACAAAGTGTCTATCAACAGATGAATGGATAGACAAAATGTGGTATATACATATGATGGAATATTAGTCAGTTGTAAGAAGAATAAAGTGTTGACACATGCAACAACATGGATGAATCTTGAAGACCTTATGTTGAGTGAACTAAGCCAGTCACTAAAGGACAAATATTGCATGATCTCATTGATATGAGCTAAGGATATAGAGCAGACTCACAGAGGTAGAGTCTGTAAAATAGGTTACTAGGAGATAGAAAGGGAGTAGAGAATGGTGAGCCGATGCACAATCTAGGCAAAATCTATGATAAGGTGAATGAGGATGGTTTAGCAGTGGACAAGAGTGATGGTGGTGCAGTGATGTGAGTGGAGTCAACGATGCTGGAGTGTGAGTGTGAGTGGAGTTGGGGGGATGGGCTGGGCTATCCATAGAGATGGGGGGAGGGCTGGAGGAAGGCACAGGTATACTCTGGGGAGGTTGAGGACTGTGGTTGAGAATACAGTTGTGGGAGTGTTCTTTTGGCACCTGTGGCAGGGGAGGGTCACTGGTACAGGGTGTCATTGGTGGGGGGATGTGTGGGGAAGGGTGGACCTAGGGAATGCCTCTATGGAATATGACTGTGTTCATGTGGTGATAGGGTAGGGTAGAGACTCACACATCAAGTAGCAAAATATTAAATTCCTCTCCTGGGGAGTCCTGCTACATTCTCTAATTAGAGTGGCAAGAATCTCTAGAGTACCTAATAAAGGAAAATAGGCCAATACACTAATCCTTCAGTATTAATGCTTATACTTATGAACCTTATTCTTGTAAAATTGAAACTTAGCCTAATAATATCTATTGCCTATGAGTTACCTCCTCAAAACTTCCTTGTTACTCAAATGTGGCCTCTCTCTAAGCCAAACTCAGCAAATAAACTCACAAACTTCCCCCTCCCCACCCCCGCGTGGGACATGACTCCCTGGCACCAAGGGATTATTACCAAGCACCAACCACCGATGCATTTGGAAAAAGACCTTGACCAAAAGTGGGAAACACTAAATACAAAACAGATTTTATGTCTAAGACATTTCAAAGTGAATCGGGAGGTCATTCCAGAGGTTACACTCATGCACTTCTCATGCAGATCTCACTAACAGCCATGGTAAACAAAGCCTCAAACAGGCATGCTCCCAACAGATCTAGAGACATCCGAACACACAACCCCATCAAATCGACACTCCACTCATGGGCCTTACCTTGGAAAATATGATAGCCTATTTACCCAATATAACAGATTTAAACTCATGTATAATTTCCCTACACATATTCTTCTACCCCTTTTGTTTGAAGCTCTAATTATATTATAGCCATTAAATATGTGTCCCAGAGACTTAAATCTTTGGTCTTTTCATATGCCCGTTGAGCCCTGAGTAAAGGCAGAGTTTCAGCCAACACCTGCATCAGACTCACCCAGGACTACTAACAAAATGATGATGATAGACAGCCCCATCCATAAAAGCAGTGTATCTACAACTGCAAGCAAAACAGTTTCTTCCATCTGCCTCATAAGATATAAGCCCCCTCTCAATCTGAAGCAGAGCAGGCATCACCATCCCCAAATCCTCAAGACTGAGGAATGAACACACATGAGGGGGGAATGCAAATATGGACGAAAGTAGAATTAATATTATTGTCTTAACAGAAGAACTTGTAACATTGAAATAAACATAGTGCTTACCAGAGGTTCGGGGTGGGGTGGGGTGGGAGGGAAGAATAGGTGGAACATAGGGCATTTTTAGGGCATTGATATTTTTCTACATGATATTGCAATGACAGATACAGGCCATTAAACATTTTGTCAAAAACTATAAAATTGTATGGTGCAAAGTATAAACTATAATGTAAACTGTAAACCATGGTTAGTTGCAATTCTTCAATGATCATCAATTGTAACAAATTTACCATGCTAATATAAGATGCTATTAATATGGAAAAATGTGAGAGGGGGAGAGGGTAGGATATATGGGAATCCCCTATTTTTTTTTTAATTTATTGAAGTAGATCACTCATACATAAACATACATATATAATATGTATATAGTAATAGTTATTAACTTACAAAACAAACATACATAACATCATACAGGGCTCTCATACCTCACCCTAACACCAATACCTTGCATTGTTGTAAAACATTTTTAATGATTAAAGAGCATACTCAAAATATTACTACTAACCAAAGTATTTTCCCCCAACCCACCCTATTATTATTATTTTTATATCATTTATACATGAACATACATAAACAATAAATATGTAATAAAAGTTGTGAATTTACAAAGCAAACATGCATAACATCATACAGGGCACCATACATCAACCCACGACCAACAGCTTGCATTGTTGTGAGACGTTTGTTACAAATTATGAAAGAATATTTTCAAAATCTTACTACTAACTATAGTCGTTATCTTACATTTGGTGTATTTTCCCCCCAACCCACCCTATTATTATTTTTTAAATATATTTTTATGACAGAAGTTTTAAACTTACAAAACAGTCATGCATATGTGCAGAATTCCCAAACAACACCCCACTATCAACACACTACACTGTGGTAGAACATTTGTTAAGGATTATGAGATAATGTCATCAGATTATTACTAGGTCCATAGCATACATTTGACACATTTTTTCCATACTCCCCCATTATCAACACAATATATCTTTGGTATAGATGCCTGAATATTACATTATCACTGTTAAGCACAGTCCATAGATCACTTCAGTTGTATTTTTCCCATGCTTCTCATATTCCCACTACCCTGCAATAGTGATATGCATCTGCTCTAGGTCACCAAGGACACTCTTGCATCTGTACCATCAACCGCAATTCTCATTCACCTCTGGGTATGCTGTGCTATTCAGTCCCTATATTATTCTCTAGCTTTCTTTCAATTGGCATTTACATCCCTAGACTACCATTTTCAGCCACATTCCCATTTATAAACCAGCTGTTACTCACTATAATGTGTTGCCATCAACTCTGTACATTTCCACAATTTTACAGTAAAGCTAATTAAAACTTCTACATAGATTAACATCAGTAGTCCATCTCAGTCCTCCTCTTATCTCTTTTAAGAATCCATAACCTACCACCCGGTCTTGAAGATATTTTCCTACATTTTCTTCTAGAAACTTTATGGTTCTTGCTTTTATATTTAGGTTTTTTATCTATTTTGAGTTAATTTTTGTACAAGGTGTGAAACAGGGGTCCTCATTCCTTCTTTTGGCTATGGATATCCAGTTCTCTCAGCACCAATGGTTGAATGGACTGTTCTGCCTCAGCTGGGTGGGTTTGACAAGGCTAGTCAAAAATCATTTGACCATAGATGTGAGGTTCTGTTTCTGAACCATCAATTCAGTTGCATTGGTCTATGTATCTGTCATTATGCCAGTACCATGCTGTTTTTACCACTGTAGCTAGGTAATATGATTTAAAGTCCAGAAATAAGAGTTCTCCAACTTTGCTTCTCTTTTTTAAGATGTTTCTAGATATTCAGGACCCCTTAACCTTCAAAATAAATTTGATAATCATATTCCCATTTATTGAAAAAAATGCTGGTGGAATTTATATTGGAATTGCATTGGATCTATATATCAGTTGAGTAGAATTGACATCTTAATGATTTTTTTTTTAAATGCTGGTGGAATTTATATCGGGATTGCATTGGATCTATATATCAGTTGAGTAGAATTGACATATTAATGATATTAAGTCTTCCAATCCATGAGCATGGAATATTCTTCCAATTATTTAGATCTTTTTTTATTTCTTTTAACAATGAGTTGTAGTTTTCTGAATACAAGTGCTTTACATTATTGGTTAAGTTTATTCCAAAACATTTGGGGTTTATCTGTCATATTTTATTTTCACCACTCTTTTGACACTTTTAGTTACTTTTATTGATATAATCTTCATTGCTAGACTCTCTTCCAGGCCTCTCTCTCCTGTCTTTTCTTTTCAGGCTGTAGCATACTCTTTAGTATTTCCTGCAAAGCCAGTCTCTTGTTTACAAACTCAGTTTCTGTCTATCTGTGAATATCCTAAACTTGCCCTCATTTTTGAAAAACAATTTTGCCAGATACAAAATTATTGGCTGGAAGTTTTTCTCTTGCAGTATCTTAAAATATATCAGACCATTGTCTTCTTGCCTCCATGGTTTCTGATGAGAAATCTGCACTTAATCTTATTGGGTAACCCTTATATGTTATACATTGCTTTTCTCTTGCTACTCTCAGAATTCTCTTTGTCTTTGGCATTTGACATTCTGATTAGTATGTGTCTCGATGTTGGTCTATTCATATTCATTTGGATGAGAGTATGTTGTGCTTCTTGGACATGGATATCTATGTCCTTCAATAGGGTTGGGAGATTTTCTACCATTATTTTTTCAAATATTCCCTTCTCTTCTTCTGGGACACCCATGACACATATGTTTGCATGTCTCTTGCTGTTGTTTAGTTCCCTGAGAACTTGTTCAAGTTTTTCCATTCTTTTCTTCATCTGTTCTTTTGTATGTCCTGCCTCCTCAATCTGCTATTATATGATTCCAGTGTATTTTTAATTTTATTTATTGTGCCTTTCATTCCTATAAGGTCAGTTATTTTTCTATGTATGCTTTCAAATTCTTCTTTGTCCTCATCCAATATCTTCTTAATATCCTTAATCTATTTAGCCATCTCATTGAATTTATTAAGGAAATGTGTTTGAACATCTATGATTAGTTGTTTCAACTCCTTTATGTCATCTGGAGGCTTATCTTATTCCTTTAACTGGGCCATATCTTCCTGTTTCTTGGCGTGGATTGTAATTTTTTGTTGGTGCCTTGGCATCTGGTTTGCTAGAGTATTTATTCTGGGTGCAGTTTCTCTCTTTAGTTTAGGGCTTTCTTACCCTTTCTCCCTTGCTGGTTGTGTAGTAGGAGCCAAGGATGTAGTTGGTTCTGTAAGCTGTGGAGGCTCAATTTGCCTGCATTGCCCCCGGGACCAATGAAGCTTCTCCCAACTTTCTCCTTTGCCAGGGGTAGGGACAGAGCCATAGCCATGTGTAATAATCCAAGTTGTGCAGGCTGGGACTGTAGTTGCCCAGAGAAGTTGATGAAGCTTCACGCCCTTTCTCCCCTGCCTAGGGTGGGGATGGAGCTGCAGGTGTGGGCAGCAATCTATGCCATGTGGGTCCAAAAAGACTACATTTGCCACAGTCAACTTCCAACTATTTAGTCTGTGCCCACCGAAAGTATCTGCAGTTATCCGGAAAGGCTGGTGCAGGACCTGCCGCCTTCCTCCCTGCTAAGTGTGGGGCTGAAGCCTAGGCTAGGGCTGCAGGCCCATCTGGGTGAAAGAAACCATTTTTCACTGTCACTGTGATTTTCAATCAGCCCGGCTTCCCCTCATTCTGGGGACAGAGTCAAATGGTGGCTACTGGCCTCTTTCCAAATTGGACAGGTTGAAACTTTAGCTGTTCTTAGGGTTATACTTTAGCCAGCTGAATTTACTAATCAGTAGCTGCATCAGTGGCCAATGTTCTCTTCATCCCCTATTTTTGGGAAATGGAGCTTCCAATTCCAGCCACAGAAAATCTCCTGGGGCGGCTTGCGCTGCCAGAGTAGGATGATCACTGGCCTCCACGGCATGGCCTATATTTTCCTGGAGAGGCTGGTGCAGGTCCCACCAGCTTCCTCCCTGCCAGAGGTGGGCTTGAGGCTTAGGCAAGAGCTACAATCTGATCTGGATGGAAAGAAGCCGGTCCCTACGAGCACTGTGATTTTCAGTCAGCCCCACTTCCCCTCATACCAGGGGTAGAGTTAAAATGGCAGCTACCGGCCTCTTTCTGACTTGGACAAGTTCAAACTTTAGCTGTTCTTAGGATTATACTTTAGCCTGCCGAATTTACTAATCAGTATCTGATGTTGGTGCCCAACCATCTCTTCCTCCCCCATTTTTGGGAAGTGGAGCTTTCAATTCCAGCCGCGGAACAGCTCTCAAGGTGGCTTGTGCCTCCAGTGGAGGATGGGCACCGACCTCCGTGGCGTGGAGTGCTCTACTTAGAATCTTCTCTGCAGATGGGCAGTCTTCTCCTTTCATTCTTTCAAGGATGTTGCAGGATGCTCTTCTGGTCTCCTGGAGGCCCCAAATAGGTGCTTTAGGTAGCTCTGGGTGATTACGAACTGCTCTGTAGCAAGCTGACTCTAGGAGCTCTTTACTCTGCCACCACCTTGCTCATTGTCCGGAAACCCCTATATTTTTAACGTAACTTTCTGTATCTATGAACTCTTTAAAAATAAAGGTGAAAAAGGAGGCCTTGATTCTTTCATTGCATGTGAATTATATAGGTATTTCACAAACATATGACACTGAAGATATTAATAAGTATTCTGCTGAGCAAATAACAATGAAAAAGGATCTACGATCAAATTGGTTTGGAAACTCTTGGATAAACACCACTAGGGTTTTAGGATATCCAATATCTTGCCCAGGTTAAAAACCAGTTCAGAGATAGACATGGGCTTCAGGCAAATGAGTGAAAATTATATTGGAAGTAAACAGGCTTTGTTTGAGGTCCAGACAGGTTTGACAATACTGCATTCCAGAATTAAGCTCACCCACACAGCCTCAGGGGAAGAATTTATACAGTTAAATTAGCAAACTAGACAACGAAGTCATAAGTAGTCAGGTCCTAACAAGGCATAGTGTTTGCCTAGTTCCTTCTAAATTCACTACGCATGAGTGGGTAGGAGTCTAAAATAGAGGTCGCTTCTCTTGGCAACATGAAGCATGGAACAGGAGTTTCCCACTCAACAAACCCCATTATAGACACTCTTTTAATGCAGAACCTCTCAAAACTAATGTGCATTGTGAAGATCCCAAGGGAAAATGCAGTTTATGCAGCTGCATGTGAAATACTGACATAATGGAAGTAGTATATTTGAGAGGTGGGGTTCATTCTGAAAGTGAAGTTTATTTTTATTGCTGCTCCTCTTTAGAGCAAGTTTCCTAGCAGTCCTCTAACCCAGCTGTTTGACATGTTATAATTAAATGAGAGGCATTTGCCAAGTTACCATTACATTGTTCTAATACTAGTTATTAGGTAATAATTATAATAATGACCATTCACTTAAGATTTGATATATTTTCTTCAATGGACAGAAAATGGCATTACAACTAGATTACAGAAAAGTGTTATATGTATACCTCATCTCATTTTTGCTACAGTTCATAATATGTGTCTGCCTGTGGAAGTATGCCAGGTATGTGAATTTCATGTCTGAAATGTGTAATGATAAAAAAAGTTCACATCTTTTATGTTATAATTGAGAAAACTCGACCTAGAGAAAATAAGTGGCACTACAAAATTCAAGACATCCATGTATATATTGATAGACTGTACATTTACTAGAAACACAGAAACTAATCTGTAAAGCTGCTTCTGTAAAGCAGCACTCTATATATTAATGACATTGCCATCTTTCCCTATATAGTTTGTCTTTGTCATCCCTCAAAATATTTAAAATGCAAATATATTCACTTGCTTTCATACCCCTTGTTTAGGACACTACAAAATGCCAACATATAGGTTTTGAAAATGTAAATATATATTTTTCAGCATAGACCTGGAATCAGTAGTATTGAGAAGAGGTTATATTCTTATTAGAGCCCCAGATGCAAGTATCATAATCCTACAGTGATTGTTTTGAGATTCTTAATCAAAATCAGATTCAGGGAATCTTAAAGCAAGAAATACAAACAAATACAATTAGATAATAGAGATAGAACAAGTAAAATATATTTTAACGAGAATTCTGTGGCTATGTACTTTTGTTTGTGTTCTTCTACTGATTATGCAAGTTGACTGGATTTATTCATGTTAATATATGCTATTCAATTACATATGTAATGAATATTTAAAGTGTGCCTACTATATGCCAGGCACTATACTAGTCATAGAGCATTCAGTGAAAAACTAACCCAGGCCCTACCCTCATGGCTTCCACTGCACAAAGGTAGAAAATTGTTAAACAAATAATCATGCTAATAAACATATAATTACAAATTGTGAAAGTGTTAGAAATGACAGTTATATTGGTCTATTGGCATGTATAAGAGGAGGGTGTAATTTACGCTTCAGAAGTCAGGGAAGACTTCCACCATTTGAGGAAGTGATATTTAACTTAACGCTTGAAAGATCAGCGTATATTAACCTGGCAAATAATAACAGAAGCTCTTCGGCAGAGAGCTTTGCAGAGATTTGGATGCAGGAAAGGTTTACAGTATTCTCTGAGCACAGTGAGAGAAGAGTATAATTTGAGGCTTTTTTGGCTATGTTAAGAGATTTGAATATTGCCCTAGGCAATGGAAAATCATTGAAAGATGTTAGGCAGGGAATTGATGTCATTAATTTATCTTTTATAAATGATCTCTCTGAAGAGAAATAAATAAAAGAGAACATTTAGGAAGTAATTTAGTAATCCTAGACACAGTTGATGGTGGTTTGGACCAAGGTGGTAGCAGAGTCAATGGGAAGGAGTGGTTAGTGTTAAGATTCTTTATAGAGATAGAAGTAACATACAGAGAATAGGAATTTTTCTAAATGCTGTGATATCTTGCTACCTAATACACCACTGCATCTCACAATCTAGAGGAAAGCCTCTTATATAGTGGTTATAAAATATTTATCAAATGATTGGATGAATGAAAAATTGAGATGAAAGGAAGGCAATCTCAGGGTTGTCTCCTTTCTTTCTTTTTTTTTTTTGTAAACAAATCAATTTTATTGATACATATTAATAAAGCATACAATCCATTCAGAGTGTATAGTCAATGGTATTTTGTATAACCATGTAGATGTGCATTCATCACTTCAGTCATTATTAGGCATTTTAATTATTTCAATACTACTACTAATAAAAAAAGACAAACAAACAAGAAAATTATTCACCACTTCTCAATCTCTCTATGCTTCCCCTGCTGTACATAGTTTCTATTTCTGGCTATTCTTATTTATTTATTTATTTATTTATTATGTGGTTTTTTTGAGATGTATTCAGAAACAATACAATTTATCAAAAGTGTTTAATTAATGGCTTTTAGTATAATCACAGTTTTCTGCATTCATCACCACAAAAAATTTTGGAATAATTTCATTACTCCAAAAAGAAAAACTTCACACCTCTTTGCAATTACCTCTCAATCCTTTTTTTTTTTTTTTAACTATTTCTGAATTTATTATTTATTCCAATTTATTACTGAAATAATGAAAATTCTCCAATAATGATTGAAGTGATAAATGCATGAAAGGGCCATTTATGAAATGGGGAAAATTGGAGGTGAAAAAGATTTGAAAAGAGAAGTAATCAGGAGTTCATTTAGGGGCATTTTAAGCTTCTGATACTATGGTAGGCAGAATAATGACTCCCAAAAGATATCCACGTCCTAATCGCCAGAACCTGAAAATTAGTTACTTTATGTGGCAAAAAGGATTTTGCACATGTCATTATGGTTTAGGATCACGAGATAGGGAGATTATCCTGGATTATCCACATGGGGCCAGTCTAATCACAGCAGTTGTTAAAAGTAGAAGAGAAGGGTATAAGAGGGGATCAGAGACATGACACTGAAGAAGGAGGAAAGATTCAAATATGACAGGGAGTCACCCACTGTTGCTGGCTTTGAAGATGGAGAAAGTGTACCGTGAACCAGGGAATATAGGTGGACTCGAGAAGTTAAGAACAGCCCTCATGTAACAACCAGCAATGAAGCAGGAATTTCAGTCCTGCAACTAAAAAGACCTGAATTCTGTCAACAATCTGAATGCGACCCTGTGGACACATTGATTTTAGCTTGGAAGACCCATGTCAGACTTCTGACATACAGAGTTATGAGATAATTTGTGTTGTTTAAATTGCTGTTTGTGGTAATTTCTTATGGGAGCAATCGATACAAATATATATGAGGCTTCTCTGTGGACACACATAAAATTGAACCAGTCTATTATAATAAATCTGCAGTTATATGGATGAATAAAAACAATAGCTTGGGCAATAGTCATTTAAATTACTGATTATATAAATGATTGATTTTGTGATTTTAAGGTATTCCACAGACAGAAAAAGTGGCTGAAATCAATAGTGTTGGTGTTATAGAGTAACACCTATTTATATTATAATCTTGGATTATATTTTTTCTATTTACTTGATCAATGCTAACAATTTTAGACAAAAAAATCAAGTTCACGTTTTTTGGGACTGGAAGGGGAAGTATTGTTTGTCTATTCAGCTAAGATGACCAGCTTTACTAATTTGCTGACAATTTGTAAGGCAGTTTCTAGGCAAAATTTGAAAGTATAAAAAAATTTATCTATGGAAACTCCTCAACTCTTTTACAGTATTTTTCCTCTTCTGGCTTTCCTGCAGTTCTTCTCCATTTTTTCTCAGGTTTAAGCCTCAAAAGGTTTTAACTAACCATCCAGGGACATTTGTGTTTCAGTGAGTCAAAGGAACAAATTCTGCTGGAATGCCTGGCATTGTGTTATACAGAAGGAGCACAGTTTTCAATTTGATTTTCAGAATTGGACTTTACCATTTCATACAAGATACAAGAATACAGCAACCCCAGTCTGCATGATTCACCAGTATTTGTGACACTAGATATTTGGTGACATAGTACTAGTAAAAATGCATCATATTCCATTCTAGGCTTTATGGACTTGAAGTGATTATTGTGTCATTGGCTCCTAATATAGCCAAGTGGCTTGTTTTACTTCTTTTCCTTGGTGATAGTTTGGGGCATAATTATATTATATTGCACAGCTTTTAAAATTTATTCCAGTTTCTTTGAAGAACTGTAACAGAGTTATTCAATGCAAAATGTACAGTAACTGCTGGTGAAAGGCCATAATTTATATCACAATTGAGATTAAATAAGATTAAATCTCATAATCCTCCATTAGAATGCTATTTACTCATTTTTATTTGATGCAATGTGATTTTATATGACAAATTTTTCAGTGAATATAACTTTGTCATAGAATAAACAATTCCCAGTTGTTGTTTAGAAATTTATATTCTAATATTAAAGAAAAGCCCATCCTTAGTGCTTCACAGTTACTATACTTTTACTCCCATTTTTGTTTACAGATTGAATTTTAAATTTTGATTCCATGCATTCATTCAATCTTATATCCATTAATGCCACAAGTATTTATTAACTAATTTTTATGTGTGAGGTACTGTAGTCAGAAATAAGAATTGAAATATTTATTTCTTATGTGACCCAAAGCAAGATAATTAACTTATGTAAACCTTAGTTTTCTCATTTGTAAAATAGAACCAATGATATATGCCCATGCGAACCTAGAATTAAATGCATGAACAGAAAACAACTTCAGAATCATAAGTTGGCACTCAGTAAAATTATATTATTTTATATTATTTTATTCAAAATCTATTAATGAAATGATAATACAAAAATTGGTCTTTTTGTAATACGAATTGTTTTCTTTGCCTAATCTAGTACTATTATTACCAACACTATTATAAATTTATTTTATTCTAATTTTGAATGATCAATATTAAACTATAATATATTTATTTTCATATTTTAGGCTGTGCATTATATTGTCATTATTTGCTTTTAATTTTCTCCTTAGAGAAAAAATAATATTGGGTTAGAGATATGGCATACTTCATTAACTATTTCCCTCTGGCATGACAACATTTATCAGCAGCATAACAAAATTTACGTGAATTTCTTTATCTTTAATTTCATGTAGGCAACAGATCCCGATGCTGGAATAAATGGCCAAGTGTATTACAGTTTGGGTAACTTCAATAATCTTTTTCGCATCACATCCAATGGGAGCATTTACACAGCAGTGAAGCTCAACCGAGAAGTCAGAGACTACTATGAACTTACTGTTGTGGCAACAGATGGAGCGGTACACCCCCGTCATTCAACCCTAACACTGGCCGTCAAGGTTTTGGATATTGATGACAATAGTCCTGTGTTCACCAATTCAACTTACACTGTCGTTGTCGAAGAGAATTTGCCAGCTGGGACCACCTTCCTTCAAATAGAGGTGTGTGAAAGTACTGTTAATTTCATGAATTCTACATTACAATAAATTTTGCCATTAGAGTAGGGTTGCCAGATTTAACAAATAAAAACACAGATTGCCCAGTTAAATTTCAGTTTCAGACAAATGATGAATTTTTTTTAGCATAAGAGTGTCTCAAATATTGCATATTGTATTTTATTTGGCAAACACACATTAGGGATATATTAAAAATTAAGGGAAGAAAAAGTACATTTGTATAAATTAAATAACTTTATTTATACATTTTTAAATTTACAAAATAATGCTGCATGTTTATTATAACAGTTCAGATAATACAGTGGTCTATAAAGAAAAAATTAATCTCCCACCCTGTGCCTTAGTTACTCAGTATCAGTTTTATGTGTATTCTTTTGCATTTATGTTTGTGCTCACATGCATATCAAATAAATATTTACATATACATAAATTTGCATGTGTAAATATTTACGTGTATATGTATATATAAGTGTGTATAGGTCTTCCCTATATTTTATAGAAATGGGGTATTACTATACTCATTCTTTAATATTTTTCACTTTTAATATATAACCAGCATCCTTGCTAGAGGTATAACTCTCCTTTTTAATAGTGTCACCATATTTAAGCCTCTTTTCTCAGTTCTCAATTATAATTTTATCAGAAACTGGATATTCTGATTCTGTAGGTTAATTTGGTCCAGAAAGCTGCAGGTTTTTTTCACAACTACGCATTTGATTCTGACACTGGTGGCCTATGAATTATATTTTGGATAAATAAAATAAAACACTTCACCCTCTTCCACCTGCAATCTACAACTTGAATGTTGTTAGCATGATTTTCAAGAAGCTATATTCCTTCCACAATTCAATTCAGAAAATATGTACATAGTCAAAAAAGCGTTAATAAATCTAAGTAAAGAAGATGTTAATCAGGGAGAGGACCATTATTTCTCCAATAATTCTTCCATGCATCTGTTCATTCATTCATTCATTCCACGAGCACAACAGGAATGTGTATGTCAAGTCCTCTGCTAGATGGGATGCAAACATGAACAACATAGACTTCCTGCCTTTGCAGAGTTTTCAGTTTGGTAGGGCAGACATACAAATAAATCTTAATTAAAATAGAGGGCCTAAGTATAAAAAGCCTGGGGGTGCACAGGTAGAGCTCTTAACCTAATCTCGAGGGCAAAGAGAACACTTCCTGGAGGATATTGTGTCTAAATTGTGACCTGAAGGACTAGTAGGAGTTATTGAAACAGATAGAGGAGATAGATTATTCAAGACAGTGGAAAGAAAACCTGCTCACTATCCTAGACTACAAAGGAGAGCATGAGGACGGCTGTTAAAGGGCTAGATAATGTAGCACCCTCCTTACCACGTTAAGGAGATTGGAGTTGATCCAAAATGGAATGAAAACAGAATTGCAGGCAGGAAATGATATCATCAAATCTATGCTTTAACAGTATCTTTCTAGTTGAAATTTAGATAATGCATTAGAGGAGGCCAATCAGTGCAAGAGAACACATGGGAGTTGTTTGCATTATGTATGCATCTTCTGACAAACCCTGATCTTCCTCCATTTCCATCTTTGCTCCCACTATTTCCTCTATGTCATGTCTTTGCCAGTCTCTACCTACTGAATGAAATATCCATCCTACAAAAGTTCTGCAAAAAACTGTCCCAGCTAAAAATATCACAATCAATTCTAAACATTTTTCAGTTAGCAGGTCAATTTCTTCCTTCTAATTTGGCATTTGCATCTTATTTGCTCTTGGAGACAATAACCTTAAGGGCAGGAATCATTTATGATTCATCTTTTTACTCTCTATGGTATTTTGTGCATAATAATTAAATAAATATTAATTAAATGAAAATATTTAAGTGAGGGTATATTAGAGTGGTCTCTGGGAATGCAGAATAGTATCCTGTGAGAAGAAATTATTTATATTTCCTCAGTTTTCTTGCAGTACTTTAGTAGTCTATTATGTTTATGGAATGTCCTCAATAATTTTTATTTTTTATTTAAAATATTTTCAAGGCTGTACAATCAGCAGGAAAATAATATGCAATCATTTATGAAATAATTATTTCTTACTGTGGTATGATTAGTGATTTTTCAGTAAAATAGAGATATAGAAATAATATCAGCATTGACACCTGGATCTCTTTTTCTCTCTCCCTTTCTCTTTTTCTTCGGTAAATTACTTAACAAAAGTGCTTTTCTCTAAAAACCTGTATTTGGATCATCATTAAATGCATGCTTTCCTAGGCACTTACACATGATTTACATAAATTCTCTCTTTTGGTAATATAACTGATATAACCATTATTCTACTTAACTTGTTACAGGCCAAAGATATTGACCTTGGAGCAAATGTGTCTTATCGGATAAGAAGCCCAGAAGTGAAGCACTTTTTTGCACTACATCCATTTACAGGAGAACTATCCCTTTTAAGGAGTTTGGACTATGAGGCATTTCCAGACCAGGAAGCAAGTATCACTTTTCTGGTGGAGGCCTTTGATATTTTTGGAACAATGCCACCTGGTATTGCTACTGTCACAGTGATAGTAAAGGTAAGGAATATAGATGACATCTGGGTACCTACTTTTGCTCTCTCTGGTTTTTTGTTTCTTTTATTTATAACTATAATGTTTATTTGGCAACAATTCATAATACCACAATGGTAGCAGACTTAAAGCAGATTTTTGAATGTGAATTGTTTTATTAAGACAAGAAATAACTAAAATTTTAAATTATAAATAATAAATCTGAATGAGGCACTAAAGAGTTCAAAGACTATGCCTGACTATTCTGCCAGTAACTATGTGACTTCAATCAAGTCGTAATTTTTCTGGACTACAGTATCAGGGATAATTTAGTCCAAACTCATCAATTAATAAATTGTTTTTAAAAATCAAGTACCGGATTCTGAAAGATAAAAGCTCTAGGACTCAGAACTAATTAGTTCAGTTTGGAAACCCAAGACTCTGGAGTCAGATGGACTTGAGTTTAAGTTCTGGATCAACCATTTTCAATCTTGGGGACTTTGTCAACCTCTCCAGATCTGTTGCCTCGTTCATTGTAATATGATGGCTAGATGATTGCCAGAAGGAACATGCATGTCTTCAATCTTTTGGATTTCTAGTGATTTTTTTTAAGCATGCATTAGACCATGAATAAAGACAACATAAGAAAAGGTCACATAAGTTTATCAGTCCTCAAATATTAATGTGTATAAGGATCACCTGGGCTGCATACTAAACTTTCATATTCCTACTATGCTCCTTCTCCAAAGGAGAACCCTTCCCAGGAGATGCCAAAGACATAAACAATTTAGAAACACATATGTGATTCTGATGTTAGATTTCTGATTGACACATGTTGAGAATCATATTTAAGTTACAAATAAACCCATACAAATAATCCTTCAGTTAGTTTACTAAATGAGTATGGTACTGAAAACTGACTTTAAATGACCTTTATTTCTTATGTGATATAAAATAAAAATACTCTCATAATCTTGATACATTGAAAATATTTTTATCTGCTGTCAGGGAAAAAATACAAATTTGAAACAGTTCTTTTAAAGTGGTTTTCTGGTTCCCAACTAGGGTTTGAGTGGTTATAAAGACAGAGCTAGTCAGAAAGAAGCAGAAATACCCACAGAGAATAGAGATTAAGAGTGCAAGAGAAAGAAAATGGGGTTGGGGGGTGGGATGATGGAGAGAGAGAAGAAAGAGAAGGAGGTATGAGGAAAGGAAAGGGGACAGAAGATCCATATGATAAATGATGCACTTTACAGAGAAGCATATAGATAGTTTCAATAAGTCGATGAATAAAATAGATGAATGGGAGTGACTGAGTTAAACAATTTAACTTTTAAGACATTTTGATTCACATTTTATTCACAGATGTAGCTATATTCTACCAAAAAATATACTATTAATGATTATGGCTCACATTTTACCAAGTGATTATGGAGACCAAGTTTCCATATTAAAAAAATAAAATGTTAGAAGTATATGTAAATTTGAATGAATGTCTAGTTATAGGTCCATATGATAGGATTGTAATACAGTGCTTGGCAACCCCACCTTGGTCTATTACACAGAGTTATTATTTGTACTTCTTGCAGTCATTTTGCATCACTTGAAATGTGTAATAGCTGAATAGGATCAAGGTTACTTGGCTCACCAGCTTTGTTAGGTTATATGATCCTGGAGATCATGCAGAAAACCATAGGTATCTATATTCATTAAAATTCACTTTACATTTTCAGGTTGTATTTGTTCCCATTAGTTCCTTGAAATTTATACTTTCGAGGTGCCTAGTGTTACAATGTACAGAGTATTTGAGGTGAGTTATTTAGCAGAACTTACTCTGGTAAATTACTAAGGATTTCAAATCAGCTGGTGCTTGTTAACTACCTAACCACTATAGAAAAGCTCAATTGCATTTCTGCCTAAATGAGAGAAATGTTGATTCTGAAGATTATTCTAGTTCTTGAGGGGTGCTTTCAGTAGACATATGTGCACAGGGTTTTAACATGAGCACAGTCAAAGGCAACTTTCCTACAACGCTCACTTTATAGGGAACTACAAGTGTATAAATAATGAAATGAGAAATCATCACTTGGGTCTTTGGTTGTTTAACTGTTAAGTAACTTGATTATGCTATTGATTTTCTTAGACAATAAAATTTTGATATGAACATATGAAAGATTATTATAAATTTCATCAATACATAATTAGTGAAACTATATTTATCATGTAGTTTAATGCTCTTGACCATAAGATCTTTGGGTCTGGCATTCTTTTAGATAATCAGAGTAGGTACATGGATTATTCTGCTGCCTTTTCTTTACACTTAACCTAGGCCTGTCTGCTGGCACACACATTGCTGTCATTTCTTCCCTGGAGTCCTGCTGTCTTCTCTAAACTACCTTGGAAAGGAGAACACAAGTCCTCTCCACTCTCAGATGCTCTAAACCTGTCTAGACCAGGTGAAGAATTTAGGCCATCTTACTCTGGTCTACCCTTGCCTAACCATATGGTTAGGTGGAATTGAACATCTAATTTAAAACATTAAAAATAGAAAAATAGACCATTTGTTGTCTATGTTAAACATGGAAAGTAAGAATAGAATTGTGGTCAATGACCCTGCACCTATTCTCCTCAAATACACATTTGCATAATCAAATGGTATAGCCTTCTTTCTCAGGATAAATGTAGTTGATAATGGATAGTTATAAACTCTCATAGACTCTGACTTGGCTACTTCTGGATTTAGTTTGGTTTCATTAACTTGACTTGTTTTGATGGAAGAAGTCATTGAAGTTGTGTCCAAAAGTACCATCCAAATAAGCAAGATGTGCACTAAATACACCCCATTCTGACAGGGACTTGAGCCATTTAAAAAACTCTCCATGTTCCATGTCCATCCCATTCTTTTAATACTGGTCTGATCTGTCTCTCTTAAGGCTTCTCCATCAGCATCTAGGAAGAAGGGGCTCATTAATGGCCTCATTTCTTCCTCAGAAATAGGAGAGTGTTGTTCCAATTTTTATTGGCCCAGTTGCTTTTTCTTATTTAGAGATGTCCATTCCATTGTTCATATCTTGCTGACCTTCAGAAAGTTATATCTGATTTATTGTACATTTAAAACAAAAACTTAATGTTAACTCCTAGACATATTCAATGATACTTTTTTTTCTTTTTCAGGGTTATTATGTGTAATAAAATTTGCAAGAAATTTCCCAAATATAAGCTCACACTTGCTTTCCTTCTCCTATTTACTCAAAGTGAGATTATCACAAACAGAACTTTGAAACTCTATTTATACTATTAAGGCCCATGAAAATATCATATTTGTTTGTTTTGAAGGAAGGAACAGAGTTCAGTTCTCATTGCTCCATGAATGTAGTTCTTCCCCAAGCTTGCAAATTTTCTGCTACCCTTCTGTTTACTTGCAGTAATGACAAGCTGTTTTGCTGATAACATAATTACATGGTATTTGATGAGAGATATTTGTACCCAAAACAGTCACCACAGGGAAAGCATCATGAAGATCTCTCTTTGAAAATGAGCAGAAACATAATTTCTTTTGTAATGAAGGAGAAAAATTATATATCAAGTGCTTAATATCTAGTCCATCAAACATTTAAAATTGGAGCAAGAGTGGGAAAATTGAAGTAATATTTGGAAGGAGAAATATTTTCACACTAGAAAGCAAATAGAATTTTATCTTAAATACCTGGAAAGTTCTTTCTTAGTGTCAAGTTTCTAGGATCCAAAACAAAACCAATGATGATCATACAAATCACATGTATCATTTTGCAAAAGTTTTGTGGAAAAATGATAAAACAAGGCCTCTTTAGTTGTTTATCTTTAATGACTATCTAGAAGAATTAAATTTTTGTTGATAGTAAATTAAATTGGATGGATAAATCTTTGTAAAAGAAAAATAAAATTCAAAATAGTTTTAAAAAGAGAAATCCAGAGAGAAGACTGGCTTTACAAACTTAGTTGTAGTATAATATAGAAAATACACAGAAAGAAAAGGTCTGATTTCTATAGTAAACTAAAAGCTGAATACAAATCACATTTGTAAATGGATGTATGATACTGGGCAGCATTAAAAGAGGTGTAAAAAACTTGTGCAAGATAAACAGACAATTTAAGTCATTTTGCTGATTTAATTTTGCATAGAATGGCTGCATAAGAGTAGGAGAGAGAGTGGGAGACATTTTTGTAATGGAAGGAGACTGGATTCATTCCTGGTTGTGTTTGCCTATCCTAGAGGGTGCCATGTATGGGAGTACATGGGATGATTGGATCATAAATGAAAGACCATCCACACAGGCCAAGGTCCTTGTGAAATGCAGTGAATCCTGGAGGACAGAGCTACCACTTTCATCTTTCAGAGACGTTTCCAGCTCCAGGAAGAAAAAAAAAAGCTTCTGCTCCATAGGAGATAGTAAAGAAGACAGCTTTTCTAGGTGGAAACTCAATGCTCAATACCAAGCAGCATTCATCAAATCAACAACCATGGGGAGGCAGTGATAACACCACTGATGCTCCATTGTGACAGTATTGGTGGAAAACTGGTTTTGATTTGGTCAAAGGAGCTGTGTCTTGAGAGACCAGGAGGTAGTCCAGGAGTCAAATAAAGCAGAAACTCTGGACTCTTCAAGAATTATAGCATTCCTCCTTCCCCTGCTCTGGGAAGAGGAATTTGGATTAAAAAAAAAAAATGATTTCAGTCAACTAGCTAGTGGTATTTTAGCATAATTAGTTGATTTTTTTTTTTACTACTTGCTGATTGATTCTGCCATTGGGTTGTTTGACCTGGAAATATTTGTTTTGGATTATAGCCCTTAAATATTTTCCTCTATCCAATTCTGCACTGTCGGGTTCTTATTAGTGTGTTCTTTCTAATACATTCTCCATCAACTTTAAAGAATGAGAATACATCAGGAAGGGCATGTGGTGGGACTGAGTCAGATAATTTATTAAAATAGCTTCATACTTTGCTATGCTAAATTATTATGACTAAGATATTACATATTTCTCCAAAGAACCAAACCAGCGGAAACAAATAAAATGCACATGGACAGAGTTAAAAATAGTATTTCATAAACAATAATAATCCACATTTCTATGGGTCTCTCTTGTGGCTCCCAAAGTATCATCCACTGGTTTCCGGGAGTCCCAGAAAGCACCTTACTCGTATACACAAATAAGTCCTTTTACCCTTTACTGATTATCACATTCTCCTCTTGCTCACCAAAACAAATGAGACCAGACTTGCTGCTGCCATAAGACCCCAAAGTTGAACTGCCTCCGAGTAGGATTAAGGCTGCTAATAAGCCTTTTTGATACCACTTAGCGCTAGCCACTGCCACCATTTCCCAGGAGTCTCTGCTGCCATAGCTAAGTGCCATCATTGCTCTAGCTGGTATCTCCGTGCTGATGAGTTGGCTGCCACCACACTGGGGGCAATCTTGATGTATTGAAATCCTCAATATTTTCTCTGAAAACTTTAATGCACAAAAGTCACATAATATTCCAAACAGTAATACTTTGTGCCTGCAATATCTTAGATCAGTGTCTCTACAAATATGTTTTGTAGGACACCAGCTCCTCAACATAATGGTTGTCTGTGATAGTTTGAATTCAGTGAACCCCCCAAAAAGCTTCTATTCTTAAACTGATCTGTTCCTTTGGATGTGTTACCCTTTGATTGCATTAGATTCATTTTAGATTGCTTGATTAGATTTCTTTTGATTGTACTACGTCAGTGAGGCATGACTCAGGTTGAGTCTCCACCTTCTTGCTGGGTCTTATATAAAAGGAAACACAGAGAGACACAGAGAAAGGAAGCTACTATTTTTGACCCTGCCATGTGAGAGAGTACTCAAGGATCACTAGCAGCCAAAGCTTAAGCACGAAGCCCACTTGAGGCTGGGCCCACAGAGCAGCTCAAAGCTGAAGTCCCAAGCTATATGCCTGATAGCCCACAGTTGTACTCAAGAAGAAAGCTGAAAAGCCCAGACTGAGAGAGAAGGTCCAGAAAGAGACAAGTCCTCTGCCTGGTTTCCCACAGGTGAGCTCTGGGGAGAGGGTAGATTCTGGAGGGGAAGGCAGGGACTTTGGCAGAGATCAATGGCCATCTTCACCATGTGGTAAGACACCAGGATCACCAGTAGCTGACTTTGTTGAGAAAACATCTCGCATGGTGCTTTGCTTTGGGCATTTCATGGCCTCAGAGCCCTAAATAAAATCCCCGTTATAAAATCCAACACCTTTCTGGTATATTGCATTGGCAGCTTTTGTCAAACTAAGACAATGTTTTATAGACAAAGAATTTCACAAGCAAATAAATTTGGGAAACACTGGACTTTACAAAATTAAACAGATTTCTTCACTGCAGGCCTTCATATCAGAGTTAGTGTGCTAGTGTACCTTGTGAATCCCAGGGAAAGGAAGTATAATTTTCCACATTGCTCAAGAATATTTGGTCATGGGATTCTTTTAGTTTGTGAAGCCTCTTATAGGACCAATTTTCCGTAGAACACAAATTGGGAAAATTTTCTTAGATTTTAGTGAAGATAATGGTTGATAGGATCAAATATTGACTAGGTTTTTGTTTTGCATGTATGAAAAACCCTGCTACAATATGCTTTTGTAAAAAAAGCATTAACTATGAAAAGTATCTTAAGGAAAATTGTTTAGCATTATTCATAGTTTAAAAGCGCACCAGGTTGACATGATAAAATACAGTAATTAGTTGAAAGAATAAAAAATGTAAAATACTTTTGGAAAGAGATATTTTTAAAATTATCTGTTGAATTTTCAAATGAAAATCCTACAGAAATCATCTTACATGGAACCTTTTGAAGACTTTGCCAGTTCCCTTTATCCTTCTCACCATATATCAGAATCATGCCTTTAGGATCTGATATACCAGGATTGAATCATAGTTTATCCTTTATTAGCTGGATACCCATGAACAACTTAATATCTCTAAGTTCTAGTTTCCTTATTTTTGAAATAGGAATAATAATAACTGATATATATTTTAGGCACATTAATTGAAATGATACATTTAGCATGCCTAGCACTATGAGATAGAGGCAGAGAAAGAGTGAGAATTAATATGTCCATTTGAGAAAGTCTGAAATACAGTGACTTTGTTAGTTGGAACCAGCTAAAAGAATTCTGGCCCATAATATGTACATATTATCCCAGTGACCATGGTGTCATGGCTTGACAAATAAATTTTTAAAATTACCAACTTCCTTCTCCCCATATTAACATCCTAACATGAGGGAACCACATGAGGAATGGAATTCTCTGCTGTATCCGTGAGTTTATTAACACTGCACAGGGTTGTCCTCCTCTAATTTTGCCATCTATCTTGAAGGACTATTTTTGCCTGTCTGAATGCATGAATGAACAGGGCACTAGCTCAGGCAACTGAGGCACATCCTATATCATCACATTCTTGTGCTTTCTCTTTCATAACATTCATCACACCTGAATTTTAATATTTAATTTGTGCTTTCCATACTAATCTTTAAGCTCAGTACCAGCAGGCAACATGCTTTTCTTGGTTATACCACATGCCCACCTTTAGGGGTTTGCCTGATGCACAGTAGGTGCTCCAACATTATTTTTGACTTTGAGAACCATTGTGTACTCTGCTATTTGTGGCAAAGCGAAACTTTCATTACGTCTACAGCAGGGATATACTACCCACAAGAATCCAGAATAGCTCCAAATTCAAAAATAAGAGAACAATTTAAAAAATTTTAGGCACCTAAGAAAGAAGATTCTAGTGTAGTTTTAATGAGAAACAAAATAAAACAAAACAGTTGATAGACGTGGAAGATTTGTGTTTAAGAGTACCCCATGCAAAACAGGGGAAAAAAATGCTTATCTGTTAATATGGTCTTTTTTGATTCTACATCCACAAGTACAAGAGAAGGGAAAGAAGTCAGAAGAGATAAAACAAGTGGGAAAATGAGGAGGGAAAATAATGAGGAAGATTATTTGAGAAACTGCAACTAGGACAAGAAACAAATAGAGGATGTCTGGTAATGGAAAGCAGAACTGGTAACTGGTAACAGGCAGAAAAGAAATCAATTTTTCTGCCAATGAAGAGAGGTATGAGCTCAATAAACTTCAAGGGATTTTGGAGGACAGGACAACTAAACAGTTTATGTGCAAAGGAGTACATATGCTAGAAAATAGTACAGTAATAACTGAAGTGATTCCACCCAGTGGTTCATACCATCTGCACTTCCTAATGAAACATGCATAAGAGGTTTAAGAAGATGAGGGTTGGCAATGAGCATATGTAACATATTTTCATTATTTATAAAAATGAAGATGCTCTTATGGCATGTGAATATATCTCAATAAAACTGCTTAAAAGAAAGATGCTCTGGCTATAACTGGTTAGAGATTTTTACCTGTGAGTCCCCAAAATCAAATTTTTATATCATTTCTTTTTATTTTTTTGTGTGTCATTAATTTGTAAACTCACAAGCAGGTGGTCATGATAAAATTCCTTAAATCTGTTTTTTTTAGTATTCAAAAATAGAAATGGTTTCTGTGATAAATTTAGACTTAAATTTAAAAGTAAATAAATACAACATGTATTTTCTTCATTAGCTAACTGTACATTCAGGTGCAGTTTCAAATGCTTGACTTATGAAAACTAATTGCAAACCTTCCTAGTGCAACGGTTTTGTTTTTAAGAGCATGGCATTGCACTAGCTGAGAACCCCAATGACATTCAGAGTAGTCTTTTGAAACACAAAATCATTTTTGTTCATACCAACAAAAATTATAGCCATAAGAAGCAAACTATTATGAGTCTTAAAGATAAAATTGCTAAGGACAAAAGACAAAATGTTTCTTTTTTTGCCAACACTACCCTCTAGTGATCAACAGAAGGCATGCTTTTGGAGAAAGGAGTTTAACCTTCTTTAATTTGCTGCATAATAGAGGATTTGTACATAAGCAGATTTATGTACATTTTTCTTCACATGTCCCTGGAGCATAAATATAATGAACTATTGATTATACTTGGCATGGTATTTCAATAAATTCTCTCATCTGAAATAATGCATTGTGGAGGAACTCTGTGCAACTGCTGCACATTTTAACCACAATAAAAGATTGTAACCCCCAAAATATGTACACAGGTCCATAAAAAGAAATACTACCACAGTACTGCTTTGATTTATTCTTTATACTGTCATCTACAAACAAAAAAAAGGGTGAGGGGACAATACCAATCTTTTAATGGTCTTCAGTTATTTAGAGCCTTAGCTTATTTACTAATCAGTTTGCGAGGGTGGATTATAAAAATGTCCAATATGCACTCAGTGAGAAAGTGAATCTAGTGAATACTTTCCCAGCAAAGAAAAAGAAAGGCCATTTTACTCATCAGTGTTAACACTTGTATTACTATAGTTGGAAAAGCACAGATCATTTTTTTCAAAAGGATCAAATTTTCCAATAGTGCCTTGTAACATTAAGGTTTTAAATTTGTCCGGGGGGACAAAAAGAAAAAAGAAAAAGAAAAAAAAAGTCATGTGAACAATTAGACTTATCTGATTTTGGAAACTCATATATGGAAAATTGGCAATGTTATGCTCCACATTTTCTAACCTTCAGAAGTTACAATTTAAGGGTACCATATGATTTGAATCCTTTACTTATAAGATTCGATCATTAATTAGCACTCAAAAAGAGCAGAAGAAAATGTGCATGCCAATCTTTTGTATACTTACCCCCTGCTTGGAACCTCAAGATCAATACCCTACACTGTCCTCGTTTTAGAGAACCAGTGTTTCCCACATTGTTCATTTACTTGTTCAGATTTTGAATGTTATAATTTATAAAGGAAGTATTCTTTTCCTTAGAAGAGATTGTGAATGCTATATGTCAAAACAGTGGAAATGATTCATTTTTTCAGTTTTGCTTACAGTTCAAGATCCCCTGTTTCTTATCAGAATCTGCAGGTTTATGCATATTCACAACTATTGAAGTCAACTATTGTGAACATAAAAGCAAGCTCTATTTGAGTGTAATAGATAATTAATTATCCTGACCTTTTTGTAAAAGCAGAGGCTGCAATCAGTTTATTAGTGTGTTTCCAATTTACATTGTACAGAAGAATTGTTGTATTGGAACAAATATCAAGGACTATGGAGAAGAATATTTTTCTTTTGTTTTCAATAGCAAGTGAAAAGATGACCTAGAGAAGAGGAATAAATAATTAACAAATTTTGCTTTGTGCCCAAATGTATTTGACCTAAAATACCCAAACACTGCAGGGTGTAACCATTATTAAAAAAAGTAAATTTTAAAAATTGAAATCAGTCATGCTAATAAGAATTATTTATTAAGACAAAATGATATTTGCAAGTCTCCCTAAAAAATAAAATGGTTCAGAAAAATAAAAAGGTCTTTCTCTCAGGGAACCTGGTTTATTATTTGGCTCTGCTAAATGAGTAGATTGATTTAGGCAAAATCATTAGCCTATCAGTGGATCAGAGTCTTTATCTATCAAGTGGCAGTTAAGTGCATGAAAGAAAGGACATCTTCTTCTTGAGTCACCACAATATCCCCAGTGCCTAGCACTGGGTCATAAAAATGGTAGGTGCTTGATACATATTTGATTAATGACTGCTACTATGTGAATAACAATGCACTTTTATCACCAAATTGTGAAAATAAAATAAGTTGCTGCATATAAATTGCCTTGAAATTATTTTTTAAGTACCTATAATCCTATGTGTAGTTTTTGTGGTGTACTGCAGTGAAAAACATCCTTTTATCGTTTTACACTTGTATAACGGCATCAAAGGCTACTTCACAGCTTCCATTTGAGATGTTCTAACCATAGCATTATGCTAAGTCTATAAAGTAATCTGGCATTTCAATAGAAACATAAAGACCTTTTAAAAAAGCATCAACAACAAAAAACACTATTTTCTTCTACACTGGTGTCAGAGAATGGCATTTCTTAGAGGAATTTGTTCATATGTGTTTTTGAAGTTGAAAACTTTAAATCATGCTGTTAGAAGTATCTTAGAGAAAGCACTCATCATAAGCATCATTTCAGTCTCTAAAAAGTGTATTTTAGTGGGTGACAGACAGTTTACTAGAGTGGAATGGCCTCCAGCTGATATCACACACATTAATATTGTATGAGAACTCAGGCAATTTCCTCTGGGGTGCCAGGCTGAAGTGAGAATAATGGAATTGAGAGATGGGAGGCTGACAGTGGCAAACTGGTTGTGAGATATGAAGAGAGGGAGTAGGTTTCATAACTGTCTCTAACCTGGTTTCAACTGAAGAACTAAACTCTTAATTGTGTTCTACAGGATATGAATGATTATCCTCCAGTGTTTAGTAAACGAATCTACAAAGGGATGGTGGCTCCAGACGCAGTCAAGGGTACACTTATCACAACCGTTTATGCCGAAGATGCAGACCCTCCTGTAAGTAGAAGATGTTGATTAATACTCTGCACTGTAGTGAGGAAAATTTTTAGCACTTATAAACGATCCAATTCCCAAGACAAGAAAGGTGGTTCTTGTGAGTTTCACTCTACTCACTCTCATACATTTTATGTGCTCTTGCGTATTTCATCAACAGTTACAGACCATATTTCAAATGATAGAGGAGCAGGTGCTGCTCAGTGATTTGAGCGCCTCCATGTACGAGGTCCCGGGTTCAATCCCCAGTACCTACTAAAAATTTTTAAAAATAAAAATAATAAAAACTGTAAAAAAAAAGACTTATCAAATGGTGATTATTGAATCTAGACAATTAGTGATATGCTTTTTGTTTTACTAGATTTCAAAAGTTACTCTTTACCAATTTGTCTAGCATTAATGATGAGTATATGTGAAAAGAATCTTCTTCATTTGGAATCACTATCATTTGTGACTACATATCTTTTCTTAAAACAATATTAGTTTAGTTTTCTCTTGGATAGGTTATTTACTTATGTATTTTCAGTTTTAGTCACATGTCTACTTTGTTAGCAAATTCTAAATTCAACATATAATACTTATGTTGGATGTGCTTATTTTGTTTAGCTAAAATCTTAACATTATTTTAGAATATATTTAATAGACTTTTTTATTGTATGTAATTGTGCCTTTTGGGGGATATCCCACATTACCTTTCAAAACAAATTTTGATAAAAACATTATTGTAGCAAAAGTGACATGAACTTCCTTACTGATGTTTTCTTAAAGAATTAAAAATAGTATATAGAAGCAGTAGTATCTATATAAAAATGCTTTCTATAAATAGTTTGAGTACTTTATAAATATTCTTTATTCTCATAAGAGGCCAAAGGTAGAAATTTAAATTTATACTTTGAGTGAGTCAGCCACTGATAGATTCTAGAGAAGTATATGTAAATGTAAGAAAATAGACCAATATAGAAAAGTGAGAAAATAGGAAAAAAATCTCAATCTTATAAATAATTTAGAGGTTTTGTTTTCTAATGCTAATATAAATAATATTTCTGTAGAGCTATCTATTTAATAAAAGGTGATGGACAGTAATAACATTCTTTATCTTCAATTGTGACAAACTGTATGAAGTCTGTTGTGACTATAAGGTCTTGAAAAATAATGATGTTAACATGAAATCATGATCTTTAACTCAGAAGCTCCTTTCCTTGAGTATATTAAAAATGTCTTTGAAACTGATTTATTACATCTTAGGAAATATGATAGGCAAAATTTCATAGCCTTGAACACACCAATAGAGATAGGGAATGTGAAATTGGTGGTTTGTCTGTCTTTTTAAGTCAACTGTCACTGATCAAAATACTTTGAAATCAGGAAACATGCACTCAATTATATTCAACACATGTGCTTTGAGCACCAACTCTATGATGGTCATTGTGCTAACCAATTTTTGCTCTCAAGAAACTCGCAATTTTTGCTCTCAAGAAACTCACAATCTCAAGAAACTCGCAAACAGAAAAGATGGAACTTCAAATAGAACTTATAGCAACTGTACTAAATGAACATAAACAAATGCTGTGTTTTTAAGTATGCATATTTCTAAAACACTGTATCACAGAATTTAAGATAATGTTATGTTTAGTGACATTAATAACTAGAGACTGCATAAGTTCATCTATGTGGGAAAAACTCAAAGCCTTAGTATGGATGGCAAAATTCTCACTTGATCTTGGCACCTGTGACCTTGTTACTTGGCTTGACATTCAGATCACATACACCGATATGAGAGAAGCTGTCTTGGACTATTTGTTGTCTGTTCTTTAACAAAGCTAAATTACTTATCTAAGGCACTTAGTTAGAGAAAATTCCCTATTTTCACACCATAAGCAAACATGTTTTACAGAAATTTACCAAGCTCATATTCCACAATTTTTAAGAAGTTTTAGTTTTTCATTCCTAGTAGTAATTTTTGGCATTTAATATTTGATGCAGACTTTCCAAGAGATGAAAGGTTGATGACAATCAGTTTGGAATACTGAGCATGCTTTATTTGAGTGGGCTTATTTAATCAGTTACTAAGTACACATTTGATCAGACTCAGTTTTCATCCTCCAAACACTAACATTCTTTTGGTATAACTATTATTCAGTGTTGTGATTTTGAAGTATTGCTGCAAACTGGGTCCCTTAAATTAACATAGTCACAATTTGGCTCTGCATATACTGTTCCAAAATAAGAACTCAATTCCTGAAAAATTTTGGAAGATAAATACTACGTAGCATACTTTTCAAAATTGTTGACATGATTGATTTTTACTCTTAAAATTTTTTGTTGGGGCCTAAAGACAGAATGAGTATTTTTTGCATGAGCTCGCCAAGTGCTTTACACTCAATAATTGTTTTAAACATTCTTTCATTAATTAGAAAATAATTAAAACTTCATATTCTCAGGGCTGCTGTGTCACTTTCACTACTTGGGGCTTCAAATATCTTAACACCACATGTTTATTTAATGATCTGTATTCCACTGTAAGGTCCTTGAGGTCAGAAATCAAAACTTATTCTGATTTTATTCCCATATCTAATACTATGCCTTGACTTGTAGTCTGTTAGGAAGTTATCTGTTGAATAATTGAATAATTGAATAAATTAATATATTAGTGGTCATTTCTATGTTCTTCATTTTGACAAAATGTGCCAGAGCCTTTAAATTTAGTTACTTGGGACCCTGGGTAAATTTTACTTTGGCCTTTAGAGGCCTGTGAGAATTAAGTGAGGCGATACATGCTTAGCATAGCTTCTGTAACTTCATCAGCACTCAGTAGCTATTAGGTATTGTTATTTTGCAGTAATAATTTTCATCTCTTTGAGGCTGACCACATTTTTTTCAAGGCATCATGAGTCTTTGGAATGAAGTGAAAACCACCTATCTTACACTAAGAAAGTAGCAACAACAAAACCTTTTGAAGTATCAGGTGGTGAAATTGGGAAAGGTATGAAAGCCAGAGAGAGCATCATTGCTGAATATAAATTAAGAATTATAAAATGCATGATGTACAAAACTAAAGTGCTCTAGAGGAAGAAAAATTCTTCCAGGGATATTTTTTTCCCCACTGAATTAAAGCTGTTAGGACTTTTATTTTCTGCTCTGCCTTTGTGACAGCATTGACATTATGTAGTTCACAGGAGATGAGAGTAGTGAATGACTGATCATTTGGGATATTAAAAAATGCTAACCTTTTCTTTCTGTACACCGGAGATTTCTCACTTGAAACTTTCACAAAACAAAACTACAAGAGTAATTTCCATTTGCATAAGCTTTTTTCTTTCTGAAACTGCAGGCTATATCTTGTGATGCTGGAGTTCTCTTTGAGGGCAGGGTAAATACCCAACAGAATAGTGTCCTTGCTAAGCACATGGATGTGAAGCAAGCAGGATAAATAAGAGAGCAAGAGAGCAAAGTATGGGGAACCCAGGAAAACTTAACTTCTTATCATTGCATTTAATGCATTTTAGGAATTTATAAGATTCTTGTTTAAATTAAGGCAGTAAACAGGACATGGTTACTTTTAGCAATATTAACAAACTTTCTTATTTGCATATATATAGATATATACATATATCTAAATATAGAAAAAAAACATATTTTAGGTGATTATGAAAAAGACTAATCCCTTCGGGACATTTGGTATGGAATGAGAGATTACACATGCCATGCATTAAATCAAGGCTCCAATAACACTAATAGGAAATTCTCTATATCATGATTGGAGCTTATTAATGTTGAATAAACAAATAAATCAGTATTCTCTCTGTAGTTAAATTGGGAGAAGAAAAAACTTGACTATATTTACTTAAAAATTTTAAATTTGGGGCCTATATAAATGATGCTCATGAGAGTTATGGAAACATGGGTGCTGTTTGGACCCATGGATGCGTTCTAATACTAAAGACAGACAAGGAAAGATAACATTTCTTTTGTCCTTGTTATGTTTCATAATTAAAAACATATTCAAATATTTAAATTTTCCTCAAATTATGATGTGATGAATCACGTGGGATTTCATTGTATTCCAGGAATAAGTCCTTCATCCAAGCATCAATCTTACCCTCTAGAGACCTTCAGAGCACTTGGCTATTTGGTGAAAAAACACCTTTGTAACAAATTTTTTTTTTGAGCATAGCTGAATTGATAACAGTGTGTAACTCAGCTTTAAATTTGTATATGTTGGATTCTTCATTTAGCAATGAAATTTCCTTTCTAAAAACAAAGTGGTTTGAGACCAGATGGCAACAAAGTAAAATATTTTGAGCATTATATTTTACCATAGCTTATTCTCAAAAAGCACAGAAAATTTTCCAAAAACCTCAATGCACTTTAATTTTAAGAAAGTGAGCCAAGTTCAGGGATAAATGTATTGCCCAGTTATGTTAAAGGTTGAAAAACATTTTGTATTTGTTTGACTAAGAGCTGAAATAAAGATAGAATTTATTAATGCTAGTCTTCTTTAAAAAGAAAGTTCAGGAGAGGGGATTGTGGAAAGATGGTGAAGTAGGAAACTCCAGGAATCAATCCCTTCACCAGAACGACTAATAAACAGGCAGAAACTGTCGGAATCAACTATTTTGAAACTCCAGAGTCTGATAGTACAGTTGTACAGCATCCAGAGGAGAGCTGGAGGAAGAGGCTGGTAAATCGCAGTAAATACTGGGGAATTTCACTCTCCTTGCATCCATCCCCCAGCCTTGTGGTAAGCAGCAGTGAGGTAGTCAACCCAGGCCCCTGGTGCAGCTTGCTGGTGCCAGTGTGGGAAATAAAGACCTAGTTCCCCAAGATCCTGGGGTTTGCGTCCTATTGCTGATCACTGTTTTTGATTAGCAACTTGAGATTGCTGGCTCTGAAGGTGGCCATTGTTCCAACCCATCTCTCACAAAAGCAGCAGAGGAAGTTTAAAGATGGTACCCTTTCCTCAAAACTATGGTAAGTTAAGGGCTGCATTTACTGGGCAAGTAGCAGATTGAGAAAACTAGCTTCAAAGAGATATAGGCAGAAAAAAAGCAAATCTCCACTTTTGTTCTTTTTCCCCCTATGTGTCCAACTCTAAGATAAATTCAAGCATAAGGATAAGACAATGGCTTCTCACTTTCTCTTTGTAGGTTAATAGATTAAACAATGTCAGAGTAGAAATATGAGGCTTCTTCAGACTCAAGACTCAGTTCTGTTTGCCTATTGACTTTGATAAATGACTTTTGCTCTGGGTTTCTCTTCAATCTCTTCAGCCTCAAAACCTAGGGATGTTTAATTTCAAACAACATAGTATATTACATGTGGGATTTCCTTATTCCAGCCTCAGGTTTGAAATGTAATGTACCAAATCTTTTTTATTTTTTTAAAGTTCTATACAAATCAAAATCACTTATTTAATTACGGTATAACTTTTTGTAACAAGGATTTGGCATTTAAATTCACTAATGGTAAAAAAAATAATTTTGTAGAGCGAGTTACATTTTTTTAAATTTTTAACAAAAAAAAAAAAAAGAGAGAGAGAGAGATAGGAGACGCTCCTGGCTTCCTTGCTGGTCCCTCCTTCACCCCTTCTGAGGGCAGTGTGGAGCAGACTTGTGTTTCCTTTGTGAATCCCCCTCTTCTCCCCACCCCCACCTCTGTCTGTCCCCCCTGAATTTAGCCTCCCTGCAAAAGCAGCTTGAGGCAGTGAAAGTAGCCGGGGGCAATGGTTTACCAGCTTTAAGTCTGGTGGTGAAACACCAAGACTAGGAAGAAGGTTGATTTCCTAGGGAGGAGAGGATAAATTAAAATTGCTGTCAACAGGAGGAATCCTGAAGTCACTAGCAAGCACAAGCCCAGGAAAAAACAGGCCCCCCAAAAGACAGGGAGCACTCTATGCTTTGCATTCTCCTTGGGCTGATCTTTTTATTTATTTATTTAAAAAATTTATTTTTTATATCAATGTTACAAGACAATTAACACAAATAAGATGATAACTACAATAACAATAAAACTGCTTTGGTCAGTGATTACACTCCACCTGTCTCCCCCCATTTTTGTTCATTCTTCAATATTGAGGGATTTGGGAGGATGTCTGCTCTGACTGCTTCAGGCTGAAAAGGATGTACATACTATGGGGCAGTGAAATAGAATTGTTTTGCTTGCAGTTGAATATACTCCTTGCTTTTAGGGTGGGGCTGGTCCATCATCATAGTTTGGTTGGTTGTCCAGGGCAAGCCCAAAGCACTGCAGAGTAGGAGATGACCGCATATCTCTTGGGTTTCAGGGCTCAACCAGCATATGAACTATCTGAAGACTTTAAGTCTCTGAGATATATACTTAACAGGTAAATTGAAAATTATAGGTTCGGATAAAAGTAGTAGAAGAATCCTAATTAGGGGATTTATAAATAAGTATAAATATGTTATATTAGGCAAATAGATTTTCATATATTCCTAGACAGGACCTGCTGAGGGAGTGTTGATTTCATGAGGCCATGTGGTGACTCGCCTGTGGTATCTGGACATCCCTAGGGCCCTCAGGAGCACTTTTACTTGAGGCTTTGTTAGCAGTGGCAGTTTGTGAAGTCTGGCTGAGACCTGTATAAGCATACCTTCCAAAATGACCTCCTGACTCACCTTGAAATCTCTTAGCCATAAAAACTCTTAATCTTCTGGATAGGAGAGCTGAGATCTGAAGGAGAGCATCAGACAAAGCAGACTCAATTTTCAAAGACTGTGAAAAGTGTTTTTCGCCTTGATATTTTTGGTTTTGTTAGATGCTGGCACTCAAGAAAATCTGTGATATCACTAGCTGATACAAACACAAGAAACAGGCAACTCAAGGACTATATCCAAGAATTAATGTTCTAAATTATTAAAATGTACAGTATGCAACAAAAGATTACAAGATGAAGAAATAGTGAAAAGATGGCCCATCCAAAGGAAGAGGATGAAAATCCAGAAAGCATTAATGAACACCAGGCTGTGGAAATACCAAAATGGTCTTCAGTATTCTCAAGGAGATGAAGAAAAATACAGAGAAAGAACTAAAGGATATCAGGGAAACAGTGAATGAACAATATGAGAATCTCAATAAAGAAATGGAAATTTTAAAAAGGAACCAAAAGAATAAAGAAAAAAAAACATCCTAGAGCTGAAAACCACAATAACTGAAATGAAAAATTCCCAGGAGGGTTTCAGCAGCAGATTGGAGCTGGCAAAAGAAAGAATAGTAGAATACCTATTATTTAAAAAACAAAACAAAGCAGACAAACAAAACCCCCCAGAAATTTACAAGAGTTGGGGAGGATGTGAAGAAATAGGAGCACTCATTCTTTGTTGATGGGAATGTAAAAAGGTGCAGCTGCTGTGGAAGACAGTTTAATGGTTCCTCAGAAAGTTATATATAGAATTACCAAATAACCTATATTCCCACTTCTAGGTATATACCCAAAAGAATTTCAAGCAGAGACTCAAATTGATATTTGCACACCAATGTTCATAGTGACATTATTCACGATTGCCAAAAGATGGAAGAAATCCAAGTGTTCATAAACCAATAAATGGATAAACAATATGTGGTATATACACACAATGGAATATTATTCAGCCATGAAAAGGAATGAAGTTCTCATACATGTGACAACATGGATGAACCC
>JAQZBX010009043.1:0-45659 GCA_029593785.1 Cabassous unicinctus | reverse complement strand
AAGAATATTCTTAGGCCCCAAAGCTGGGTCTTTGGGAATAAACAGAGGAAAAAGCCTTAACATGAGCGTTAGACAGAACTTACATTGGTTATGACTGCAGACAGGAGTCAAAGTTGGTCTAAAGCTACTCAGACCTGACTCCCTCTGCCGCAGTTTCATTCTGGCTTTAATACCTAAGTTACTACTTGGCATTTGCTTTAATTATGCATTAGCTTTTATGCATATGGATAAACATACATAGCTAGTTATATAATTGTATAATTAGTATGTTCAGGAAATCACACTTGCACATATTTTGTGTGATCAAAAAAGGGGCAGATACCAACATCTTTCATCAGGGAGGTGGGGAACGTGGGAATCCCTGTCATTTCTGAGTATTAATTATGTAATCTAAGCACCTTTAAAATATATATATATATATATAAAATAACATTTATGTAAGAAAATGCACATATGTGCATATGTACTTATATATCATTTTACAAATATTGTTATGTACTGTGAAAAATCTTGATTTTTATGAACAATAAAAATTTATGAAAATGGGGGGGCAGGTAACTCCACCTCTGGGTAAGAATTTTACTATGTTAATTAAGTAAGTTGACATGAGGACAGCAAGTGGCTCCTTCTGTGTAGGTCCAGCCAACCAGTTGAAGCTTGTTTTCATACTTCATTGCTTCAAAAAGGTATTCTTAACCACCAAAAGCAGAATTTTTCACTAAGAGAGGTTTTCATCTCATTTCCTTTTAATTTACATATAATTCACTCCTTTGTATCCTGGCAACAGGGAGAGAAACTAGTTATTTTCAGGTATTCCCTCATCCTATATCCATCAATATCTTTTTATTTCAAATGATTGCAAAAGATTTGTTTTTTCACCATGAAAAAAGTGAAGTGCTAAAAATAAAGTTCACTTGATGTAAATTGCATAGAAAATGTTTAAAGAGTTGTTAAAATTAAAAAGATTTTCTAAAACTATGATAATTAAATTTGTATGGGTAAAATGTTCACATAAATATTTAAAGGCTGTATAAGCATTCATTGTCAAATTTATAAAATTTGACAATGTTTTCTGCATATTAGACATTAATAGAACAGTATTAGTCATGGTTTTAAGTATTTTAAAAATATGTCAGAAACACAACCAACTTTCCTTATCAGTTACATTGTTTTGTTCTGAAGCCACTCTAAAAGTACATATATGTACTCTAGAGATTCTTGCCACTCCATTAATGCTTGTACCAAGGATATAAAGACATTGGTCACCAGAGCTTCTGAGGGGAGGGAGAGGGAAGAATAAGTGTAACATGGGGAATTTTTGGGACATTGGAATTGTTCTGAATGACAATGCAATGATGGGTATAGGCATTATACATATTGTCAAAACATAGAAAAATGCATGGTGTAAACTATAAACTATAATATAAACTATTGGCCATAGTTAGTAACAATACTTCAATATGTGTTCATCAATTGTGACAAATGTAGCACACTAAGGAAAGATGTTACTAATGGAGATGTGTGGGAGGAGGATGCTGTGCAGTATATGGGAATCCCCCTTAATTTTGATGCATCTTTAATGTAATCTAAAGCTTCTTTAAAAATTAAATTAAATTAAAATTTACACACAGTCAGCTACATATGAAAGAAAAAAATGGAACTTTAAAAGGAAAGCAAGGTAAGTCTGTAAATTATATTCTGCCTGTTAGCCCCATTTGTCAAAATTATCCCCCATGACCCTGATCAGCGCTGATAGGTCTCCCCTGCTCTGATAACAGATGTGGCAAATGTCCCACCCAATCCCTAATCCAACAGGATGTACAAATCTCAAAACCAACTGTGGAATAGCCAAGATTATCAAATGTCCGGTTTGACATTCCAATATATCCATCTTCTGCTCCCCAAGACCTCCTCCCCAAAGGGGAAAAGTTAATAATCTTCCACCCTATATATGTGTGCCACATCGATGCACCCCTTCTGTAAATCCACCAAGTTACACCATCTCAAATGAGGCAATTCCAAACCTGAGCATGCAGTCTGAAGTCTCATTACAGAACCCCTACCATGCTGGTGATCGAACAACTTCTCTGCTTGAATTTTCTTCTGTCTCTGAGCCTCATTGGACAAGGACTAACAAACCCTAGTAAAAATATAAAGGAGAAACAAACAATCTAAAACTTCTGCTATGGTCTATTGTTAATAATCTCAATATGTTAGTTTTCTTATATTTTATTTCTAAAATAGCTTTATCTTTAAAATGCTCACGAGGAAATTAGGGCCTAAATTGTAAGCTCTTGCCACAGTCACATTTGTTTTTAAAGTTTATTTATTGTTCCTAAGTTTTAAAGTGCTTTACTCTTTCTGTTTATCTTGGTAATTCCCTAATATCTTAAATATCAATGTAACACCTACAACTCAGAGTTAAAGTTCTCCAGCTGTGGAAATACCAAAGAAGTTGCAATAATTCTAAAAAGAGAACTCTCACTAGACCACTCTCATCTCAATGTTACCTTAGCTTCCCACAACCCACCACCAAAGAAAAGGTAGGTGCATTTCTTAGGTTCCCTGGATATTGCTCTTTGTGGGCCCCCTCCTTTTCTTCCATTGCCTGACCCCTTTATGTTCTCCTCAAGCACTCTCAAACTGAAGTTTTAACACTCTCTAGCTCCACCCTTTCAGCATCTCAGACTGGGCACCAGGGCTGTAAAAACCACATCCCCTCGGGCTTCCTTCCAGCTGTACATGAATGAGGAAGGAGGAAATGAATATGAGACAGTTTTCACCCCTTTGGCTACTACAGACACACTCTGGATGTGGTCACTCGGGGCCTCCCCTCCTGCCCACTTGTGGTCATGGCCCCTGTGACTTTAGCTCAGGCCCTGTATGAGTGTATGGCTCAACTCTCAAAATTGTTGTGCCTCAGACCATGCAGAATCTGTTAAACAGCCGTGATACCTAGAATTTCTCTCAAGAGGCCTGGCACACCTAGAATCTTCCCTGTTAAGTGAACTTAACATTACAATACAGCATGTTAGGACTCCCAATTTTCCTTACCCAGCTCACCTGCCAAAGATGGCCCTGAGCGTCATAACTGCATCAGCCTTCTCAACTCAGTTCTCAGTCCAAAACCACATAACCACGGGTTAAGAGTTAACAACAATTATGATTATGGAAACATTAACTAGGCACCTTTTAAGTTAGTGAAAAATGTTAATATGTGAATGACTGAAACTGTCTAGACCAGATCTTAACCAATGGAAAGATTTCAGGGGGTCTGTGAGGTTGAATAGAAAAAAAAATTATTATCTTTGTGTGCATGTGTTTCCAAGAACAAGCTTGCATATTATAGGAAACACTGGTCCCAGGGGAGATCTTAAAAGTTGTAAAAAAAAAAAAGTCATGAAATGATGGAAAACCAGAAGACAACCATAGCAAAAGTGATATATGAGCCAAATTAGTAAGTTATGTTTCTTTTTGTGTGTCTATCTGTTTGTTCAATGTATATTTTCATACCTCTGAATGGTAATATCAAGTTAACAAATAAAAGTACTTGAAAGAGCTCTGTTGAATTTGCTAAAAATTAAATAAGCACTTATATTTGTAAATGTGAATGAATACTCCAGGAGTACAAATTAGAAAAACCAAAGAAGTTGACAAAGCCCATATAAAAATCTGACTAAAGAAATTATTTCCATTAAAAAAGACCTCAAAACGTTGTACTGAATACTTTCATAATCTTTTTGGAGCCTATCCTACCTCCAGGGTCTTCTAACCTTGACTGAATTCAAGCAACTCACTAAAATTGGTCTAGAAACTTTGGGGTGTGGGCTAGGTGGAAAAGTAAGGGAGATGTGAGTTTAATTTAGAATTCTGTTTTCTAGGCCTGGAAATGAAAAATGATATGGACTGTGGGAATATTTCAGTATATACCTTGATTTGCACAGTCTGTCCTGTAATTCTCCAATAAATTTTAACAGCCTTGAGATGAGAATAATTAATAACCCAATTGCCAAATTTCAGTCAGTAAAAAGACCCATGAAATCGATGAAGTTTTTTCTATATTATAATTAAAACAAATAAAAAATTACTATGTAATATATTTCCCAGAGTCTAACAATTAGTAGGTTTTTAAGGTTATATTTTTATGGTATTATGAAAACAAAGCAATTCTAACCTCCTATGAAGGAAAAGAATAAAACAGTTCTTACATAAAATATTATTTTAATTTTATTCTACTTTGGTGTAATTTCCTGGGATTTATAAATATATTAACAAGTTAACATTATGTGTTTCACCTTTAAGATGATAAAGTTGTAAGTTTTTAACTAATGAAACAATTACAAACCTCTTTTAAAAATAATTGTTTTGATTAAATTGAAATGAATAGTTTTTCATAGAACAGAATGAGTTACTTCCTGAAAACTTCCTTGTTGCTCAAATGTGGCTCTGTCTAAACCAAATAATCTCCAATTTTCTTACGTGTAATGTCATTGAAGCAAACACCTCACTTCTCTTATTCCTCCTCTTCTATTCCCTGAATGCTGCTCCTCTTTGCCAGATATTTTTCCATTTATTTAGGTCTTCTTAATTTCTTTCAGCAAACTTTTTTCATTTTCAGTCTACAGTTCTGTGTATAACTCGTTTATATCCTTGGTTAAATTTATTGCTATATATTTTAGTCTTTTTCATGGCATTGTAAATGGAGCTTTTTCTTGGTTTTCTTTTCCAGTTCTTCATTGCTGGTGTATAGAAATAAATCTATTTTTTCCATGTTGTCCTTGTACCTTGCCACTTTACTGAATTAATTTGTTAGCACTAGCAGCTTTCCTTTAGATCCTTTGGCATTTTCTCTACATAGGATCATGTCATGTGCAAGTAGAGACAGTTTTGCTTTTTCCTTTCCAATCTGTATGGCTTTAATTTATTTTTTCTTGCCTATTTGCTCTGGTGAGGATATTCAGTACAATGTTGGGGCACAGTTGTATAAACAGGCATCCTTGTCTTGTTCCTAATCTTGGCAGGAAAGCTTTCAATCTTTTCTATTGAGTATGATGTTTGTTGTGGCTTTCTCCTATATAACTTTATCATGTTGAAAACACTCTTGTTTCCTTTTGATTATTAATTGCATGGCATATATTTTTCAATCTTTTACTTTCATCCTGACTATTTTGCCATACTTGAAGTGAGTTTCTTGTAGAAAGCATATTGTTGGATCATGCTTTATAGCCACTCTACCACTCTACATTTTTTAAATAAATCAATTTTATTGATACATGGTAATAACGTATACAATTCATCCAAAGTGTCCAATCAATGGTACTTGGTATAATCACATAGTTATGTGTTCATCACTTCAATCATTATTAGAGCATTTTCATTATTTCAAAATAATAAACAGAAAAACAAGCAAATAAGAAAATTCCTCACCTCTCAATCTCTCTATTTTCACCTGATGTACATAGCTGCTGTTTCTGGCTGTTCTTGCACAATTATTTATTTGTTTATTAAGCAGTTTTATTGAGATATATCATATACCGTATGATCTATCCAAAGGGTATAAACAATGGCTTTTAATATAATCACAATGTAATACATTCATCTAAAAAATTTTAGAACAATTTCATCAATCGAAAAAGAAAGACTCCAAACCCTTAGGATTCCTTCCTTAGACCTACATAACCACTAATCTCATTTCATCTTTATAAATTGATTTATATTTACATTTTATATAAATGGGATCATACAATATGTAGTACTCTGTGTCTGGTCTTCTTCACTTAATATAATGGGTTTTTTTTTCTGATTTTAACATTTTGTGGTACAAACTAACATTTTTGCATCTTCAAACAAAAATGGTCTTATGTATGCAATTCTACCGGTATTCATATTTCACATAACACATTTATATTTCACATAATATATTTAGTTCATAATAGGGCAATCATACAGTATTTTTGCTTTTTTGTCTGGCTTGCTTCACTCAACATAATGTCCTCCAGGTTCATTCATGTGGTCATATGTTTCATGACTTCATTTCTTCTTACTGCTGCATAATATTCCAACATGGGTATACTCCAAAATGTTTGTCCATTCATCAGTTGATGATCACCTGGTTGTTTCCATCTTTTGGCAATCATGAATAATGCTGCTATGAACATCAGTGTGCAGTTATCTGTTCATGTCACTGCTCTCAGTTTTTCTGCGTATATACCCAGGAATGATATTGCTGGGTCCCATGGCAAGTCTATATTCAGCTTCCTTAGGAAACCATCTTCCATAGTGGCTGTAGCTTTCTAACTTCTGGAAATAATACATGTGGAAATAAGACTTACCTTGGGCCACACACTCCTCCCAGGAGCAGAGAAATTAAATAGGTATCTTTGTGGAGAAAAAGTGGTATAGGAAATAGGATCATGTAACATGGAGAAATTAAATGGAATTGTCACATTAAGTCAAGATTTTCAAAGGAGGCCAGCACATTAATGAAAGGATGAGCTGAAAAAAATGTGCCCATTTATTTCTCTTCATTCCTGTGATTTCAGCTGGGGAAAATGTTATCAATAATAATGGCCTCCCCAAAAATTTCCACTAATAGGGATTTTCTTTCACATTCCTATGAGAAATATAAAATATAGATATAATTTCTTAAATTTAAACCTCAATGCATTCAGAGAAATCCAAATCCATACCAGAAATTGCCATGCAGGTAGAAGGCAGCTCCTACAAAATACAAAATACAAAATACAGTGAGATTGTAGACACATCATAGGGAAATTCCTAGGGCCATACATGCATGCTCAAGGCACATGCCCAGAAAGGATTATGGTGGTCCTTACACTTTTGTCTGGAGCAATTTTCTAATTCAATATATGGATAAACTCTGAAGAAGATCATGTTCACAAATCCACCTGCAAAGACTGGGAAAGGCGTTTTCTTTTTCCTTTTATTTTGGTACCTCCTGGCATTCTGGGAAATCTCTGTCATAATACTGGCTGCATACATACTTGAAAAGCAGACACCTCAAAATAAAAATTCCTGCAATAACACAGTAAAGTATCAAAATATCCAGGTTTCAACAAAAAGTTACAAAACATACAAAGAAACAGGAAGTGATGGTCCAGGAAAAGAAGAAAACATACAGCAATTTAAACTATCAATTAGGAAACAAGACATGGCATGTACCAAAGAAAGACCTTTTAAAAAATGGTCCTAAATATGCTCAAAGACCTAAAGGAATGCATGGAGAAAGAACTAAAGGAAATCATAAAATGATAGATGGACATGAAGAGAATGTCAGTAAAGAGACAGAATTTATGAAAATGAACCAAACGGAGCTGAAAACCACAGTAATAGAAATTAAAATTTCCCTTGAGGGGTTCAACAGTAGATGGAAGCTGGCAGAAAAAGGAATCAGTGAACTTGAAGCTAAGGTAATTGAAATTGAGGAGCTGAAAGAAGAAATAATGAAGAAAAGTGAACACAGCTGGAGGAAACTGTAGGATAAAATCAAACACATTGTGAGAATGCATATTGTGAGAATCCCAGGTGTAGAAAAAGGAGAGAAAGGAGCAGATAGAATATTCAAACAAATAAAGGCTGAAAAACGCCCAAATGTGATGAAAGACAATATGTATCCAAGATGCTAAATGAACTCAAAAACAGGATAAATTGAAATGGACACAAACCACAGCATTTTATAATCAAAGCGTTGAATGCCAAAGATAAAGAGGATTTTAAAACCTGCAAGAGAAAGGCAATATACAAGGGAGCAGCAAAAACGTTAAGTGTCAATTTCTGACTAGAAACCATAGAGGCAAGACAGCAGAGGAATGACATGTTTAAAAATCGGGGAGGAAACAATTGCCAACCAAGAATTCTATATCTGGCAACACCAACGTACAAAAGTGGTGAGAGATTAAGATATTCCCAGATCAACAAATCTTAGGGAGTTCATCACCACTAGACTGACCATACAACAAATGCTATAGAAAGATCTGTAGGTTGAAAGACAATATATCAAAGCCATATAAGAAATAAGTATCTCTGGCAAGGACAGTGAGGCATAAATATAAAGGTCAGTTCTATTGTGTTTATGGGTTGTTAAGGCTACTTTTTATTTCAATCAGTACCTATAAAGGTAAATACATAAAATGTAAAGCTAAAACTGTGGTTTGGGATGCATAATGTATAAACAAACTATTTGTGACAAGTACTACATAAACATGGGGGCCAGAGAAGTATAGGAACATAGTTAAGATATACATTGAAATTAAATTGGTATCTAAGCAAATATGACTATTAATGATTTGAGATGAAAATTTAAGACCCATGATAATTTAAAAAAATCAGAGAATATACACGCCAACAATGACAGAAATTGGAATATATGTGGCAAAGGCTGAAGGGGCAGGAGATATGGGGAATTTATGCTTGGTGGTTATGAGGTTTCTGTTTGGGGTGATGGGAATATTTGGAAGCAATTGAAAGTACCACAACCTTGTAAAGAGGAGTGATATCACTGGATGGGGTGTTTCAAGTGGATAAGATGGGAAAATTCTTGTTGCATATATACTCCCACAGTTAAAAAAAAAAAGAATGAACAGCTAAATAGACAATGACAATTAAATGCAATACAGTGAGTGACACGGTTCAGGTCATTAGGCATTTTCCTTCCATGTGGGAGGAATTACTGCAAACTGATGTTCATAGCAGAATTATCCATGATAGTCAAAAGTTGGGAAATTTTCCATGATTATTACCTCAATTATTCCTTCTGATACTTTTACATTCTCTTCTCCTTCTGAGACACCCAAATGCATGTTTGTGCATTTTGCACTGTCATCCAATTCCTTGAAAGCCACTTCAAGTTTTCTATTCGTTTCTTTCTCTGTTCTCCTTTCTCCTGTCTTTTCCAATTCAGACGTTCTTCTAATTAACTTATTCTTTCCTTGGCCATTTCAAGTCTGCTGTTATATGCCTCTCATGTATTTTCAATCTCATCCATTGTGTCTTTCATTGCAATAAAAACTGTCACTCTCCTTTGCATGCTGTGAAATTTTTATGTTCACCCAATGTCTTCTTTTTTTTTTACAAATCAATTTTATTGATACGTATTAATACAGCATAAAACTATCCAAAGTTTACAATCAATGGTATTCAGTATAATCACATATTTGTGCATTCATCACTTCAACTATTCTTAGGGCAGTTTCATTTTTCCAATAATAACAATAAACAGAAAACAAACAAACAAATTCATCACCTATCAATCCCTCTATGCTTCCCCCATCATACAGAACTGCTCTTCTTTTTCCTTCCCTCAAGTTTATTTGTATTTATATTTTGTAAAAACAGTCTTGTATATGCAATATCACACATATTCATGCTTTACATGAGGTTTTACTATCTTATACAGTCCCATGTTACAGCTTTTAGTTTTCCTTCTAGTAATATACATAAACTTAGACTTTCCCTTTCAACCACTGTAATACCCATATAATAGCTCTGCTTGTTACAGACACCATGATATTATTTCACTATTTCTATTCATTCCCAAAGTTTTACAAACATTGTTTTTACCAGTTCTGCACTGATTAACCTTCAGCTTTCAATTCTCTACCCTCCTTCTATTTTCTGGTGACCTATATTCTGATTATTAACTCCATAAATTTACACAATATATTTAGTTCATAATAGACCAATCATACAATATTTGTCCTTTTGTGTCTGACTTGAGTCACTCAGCATAATATCCTTCAGGTTCAGCCATGTTGCCATATGATTAATGACTTCATTTCTTCTTACTGCTGGGTTATATTCCATCATGTTTATATACCACAATTTGTTTATCCATTCATTAGTTGATGGACACTTGGGTTGTTTCTCAACTTTTGGCAATTGCAGATAAAATCACTATGAACACTGATATGCAGGTGTCTTTTCATGACTCTGTTCTCAGTTCTTCTGGATATAAACCTAGTAATGGTATTATGGGGTCCAAAGGCAAGTCTATATTTAACTTCCTTAGGAACTTCCAAACAGTCCTCCACAATGGCTGGGCAGGTGTACATTCCCACGAACAGTGATAATCATTCCTATCTCCACATCATTTCCAACATTTTCAGATTTCCAAGTTTTTCATAGCAGCCATTCTAATAGGTGTAAAATGATATCTCATTGTAGTTTTGATTTGCATTTCCCTAATTGTTAATAATGTTGAATATTTTTTCATGTGTTTTTTGCCATTTGTATTTCTTTGGACAATTGTCTTTTCAAGTTTTCTGCCCATTTGGGTAGTTTATCTTTTTATTGTTGAGTTGCATGATCTCATTGCATATCATGGCTATTAAACCCTTATCAGACATAGGATTGCCAAATATTTCTCCCATACTGTCGGCTGCTTTTCACCTTTTTGACAAAATCCTTTGAGGTGCAAAAATATTTAATTTTGAGGAAGTTCCATTTATCTATTTTTCCTTTTGCTGCTCATGATTGGGGTATAAGGATTAAGAACCTACCACCTCCCACAAGATCTTGAATATGCTTTCCTACATTTTCTTCTAAGATATTTATGGTTCTCAAGTTTATATTTAGGTCCTTGATCAATTTTGAGTTAATTTTTGTTTAAGATGTGAGATAGAGGTCTTATTTTTTGGATATAGATATCCAGTTCTCCCAGCACAATTTGTTGAAGAGATCTTCTGGCCCAGCTGGGAGGGCTTGAACTCCTTGTCAAAAATCACTTGACTGTAAATGTGAGGGACTATTTCAGAGTTCTTGATTCGGTTCCATTGGTCAATGTGGCTGCATTTTTGACAGTATCATGCTGTTTTAACCACAGTAGTTAAGTAATATTTTTTAAGTCTAGGAGTGAGAGTCTTCAGAAGTCGTTCTTCTTTGTAAAGAACCTTTTGACGATTTGGGCACCTTAAACTTCCAAATAAATTTGATAATTCATTTTTCCATTTTTGCAAAAAAGTTTGTTGGGATTTTTATTGTAATTGCATTGAATCTGTAAATCAGTTTGGGTAGTATTGACATCTTAACAATATTTAGTATTTCAATCCATGAACATGGAATGTCCTTCCATTTATTTAAGCCTTCTTCAGTTTCTTTTAGAAATGTTTTGTAGTTTTCTGAATCCATGTCCTTTTTGTCCTTGGCTAAGTTTAATTCTAAATATTTGATTGTTTTCATTGCTATTATAAATGGAATTTCCCCCCTGATTTACTCCTCAGATTGCACATCGGTAGTGTATAGAAACACTATTGATTTTGCTTATTAATCTTGTATTCTACCATTTTGCTGAACTTGTCTATTAGTAGTAGTAACTTTGTTGTGGATTTTTCAGGAGATCTTGATATAGCATCACGCCATCAGCAAATAATGGAATTTTAATTCTTCCTTTCCTATTTGGGTGCCTTTTATTTCCTTAGCTGGCCTAAATGCTCTATCTAGATCTTCTAGAAACATATTGAATAACACTGGTGACAATGGGCACACTTGTCTTGTTCCTGATCTCAGGAGGAAAGTTTTCTGTCTTTCATCATTGAATAAAATGTTAGCTGTAGGTTTTCCTTATATGCCCTTTACCATATTCAGAAACTTCCTTCTATTCCTATCTGTTGGAGAGATTTTATCAAGGGTGCTGTATTTTGTCAAATGCCTTTTCTGCATCAATTAAGATGGATCATGTGATTTCTCTTCTTCAATTTTTCAATGACGTTTATTACACTAATTGATTTTCTTGTGTTGAGCCACCCTTGCATACCTGGGATGAAACCCCCTTGATCGTGATGTATAATTTTTTAAATGTGTTTTTGGATTCTAATTGCAAGTATTTTGTTGAGGACTTTTGCATCTGTATTCATTAAAGATATTGGTCTGTAATTTTCTTTTATGTAGTATCTTTATCTGATTTTGGTATGAGTGTGATATTGCTTTCAAACACTGAGTTTTGTAGTGTTCTTTCCTCTTCAATTTTTTGGAAGCTCTTGAGTAACATTGGTATTAGATCAACTTTGAATGATTGGCAAAATTCAACTGTGAAGCCATTTGGTCCCAGGCTTTTCATCTTTAGAAAGTGTACGATAACTGTTTCAATGTCTTGACTTGTGATTGGTTGATTTGTTGGGGTCTGCTATTTCTTCTAGGGTCCATGTATGTGGTTTGTGTGTTTCTAGGAATTTGTCAATCTCCTCTACATTATCTAATTTTTTGACATACAGTTTGTATTAATCAGCCAAAGGGGTGCTGATGCAAACTACTAGAAATCTGTCCGTCTTTATAAAGGGTAATTATTTGTGGTAGAAGCCATAAAGTTGCCAGGCTATAAAGTTACCATAAAGTATATGTTACTTCCCTCACCAAACTCTGAGAAGGGTCCAGCTTCCTGGGTTCCTCTCTTCCCCAGGCTTGATTCTTTCCAGGTTCAACTGCTTGTTCTCTCCAGAAGATCAGCAGTAGACCATGAGGCTCTCTAGCATTTGCCTTTCTCCACAAGTCCAGGTGTTTGTCAGGTGAATGGCTCATGTCTTTTCCCATGGTCTTCTCTCATTCCTCACTACTATGCTCCTCTGTTTGCTTACTTCCTGGGACTCCAACTCAAGACTCCGCATCAGGACTCCAATATAGGAACTCCAACTCAAAACTCCAACTCTGTCCTTTGCCATGACATTATCTTTGATTTCCTACCCACCAAGGGGCAGCTCAATGTCCTACTGATGTGGCTCAATCAAAGCCCTAATCATAACTTAATCATGCCCAGATGAACAGAGCTGTTTACAAGCATAATCCAATGTCTATCTTTTGGAATTCTTAACAATATCAAACTGCTAAACTGCTAAACAGTTCATAGTATATTCTTATGACCTCTCTTATTTCTGCAGGGTCAGTGCTAATGTCCTGCTCTCATTTCTAAATTTATTTTTTTGCATCTTCCCTCTTTTTCTCTTTGTCGGTCTCACTAAGGTTTTATTGATTTTGTTGATCTTAGAGAAAGAACTTCTGGGTTTCATGTGCCTCTCTAGTTTTTTTTTTTTTGTTCTTTTTTCATTTTTTTCTGCTCTGTTCTTAACTATTTCTTTCCTTCAGCTTGGTTTGGGATTAGTTTGCTGTTATTTTCGCATTTCTTCCAGGTGTGCAGCTAAAGCTTCAATTTTAGCTCTTTCTTCTTTTTTAATGCAAGCATTTAGGGCTATAATTTTCCCTCTCAGCATTCTCTTTGCAGTGTCCCATAGGTTTTGCTATATTGTGTTCTCCTTTTCATTTGTCTCAAGATATTTGCTGAATTCCCTTGAAATTTCTTCTTTGACCCACTGATTATCTAAATGTGTTGTTTAATCTCCATATATTTATGAATTTCTTTTTTTCCATCCATTTTCAATTTTCAGCTCATTCTCTTAAGATTAGAGAAAGCGTTTTCTATAATTTCAATATTTTTGAACTTATTGAGATTTGTCTTGTGACCCAATATATGGTCTATCTTGGAGAAGGATCTATGAGAACTTGAAATAAAAGTATATCCTGCTATTTTGGGATGAAATTTTTCTGCAGATGACTGTTAGGTCTGGTTCATTTATAATATTATTCAAGTTCTCTGTTTCTTTTTCCTCTGTCCAGATGGTCTATCCAATACTAACAGTCTCCAACTATTACTGTAGAGACATCAACGTCTCCCTTCTGTTTTACCAGTGTGTTCCTCATGTATCATTTTAAGAGTGTGTGCCTCATGTATCTTAGGGCACTCAGGTTAGGTGCATAAATATTTAGTACATTTATTTCTTCTTGCTGAATTGCCCCTTTTACTAATATATAATGACCTTCTTCATCCCTTATAACAGTTTTCATTTGAAATCTATTTGTCTGATGTTAGTATCACTACTGCAGCTTTTTACTTGTTTGTTTGTTTGGTTGGTTGGTTACTATTTGTATTGAATACCTTTTTCCAACCTTTCACTATTTATTAAAAAGGCTTATTTCATTTATTTATTTCTCCCCACCCCCTCTTTCTTTTGCATTTCCTGTGTCTTTTTGTTGTGTGCTGGTCTTCTTTTATGAGACACCGGGAGCCAAACCTGGGACTTCCAATGTGGGAGGGAGTTGCCTAATTGCTTAAGCAACTTCTACTCCCTGCTTTGGTGTGTCTCTCATTGTTTTCCTCATGTCTTTTGTTGTGTCATCTTTTGCATTGTGTCACCATGCCTGCCCATTGGGTCAGTTTGTTGCCTTTTTTGTTTTCTTTAGGAGACACTGCTAACGAAACCTGGAACCTCACATGTGGTAGGCAGGAGCTCAATCTTTTAAGCCACATCCGCTTCTCCAAACTTTCACTTTTAACCTGGTGTCCTTATTATAAGGTGAATCAGTGGTAGACAACATATAGACAGCTCATAATTTTTAATCCATTATAATAGTCTCTGTCTTTTGATTGGGGAGTTCAAGCCATTAACATTCAATATTATTACTGTAAAGGCATTACTTACTTCATCCATTTTGTCTTTTGGCTCTCTGTTGTCATATTGTTCTCTTGTCTGCTTTCTTACCATTTATTTTATCCTTCTAATAATCTTCATTTCTACACTTTTCTCAAAATCTCTTACCCTTGTTTTTTACTTTCAGTCTATAGCACTCCTTTTAGTGTCTCTTGTAATTCTGGTCTTTGGTAACAGATTCTATTGGTTTTTGTTTGTCTCTGAAGACTTTGAACTCACCTTCAGTTTTGAAGGACGGTTTTGCGAGATGCAGAATTCTTGCCTGGCAGTTTTTCTCTTTTAGCACCTCAAAAATATCCTACCACTTTCTTCTCCCCTCCATGGTTTCTGACGAGAGGTCAGCACCTAATTTTATTGAGTTTCCCTTGTATATGATGCTTTGGTTTTCTCTTGATTCTTCCTGAATCTTCTCTTCATATGTGATATTTGTCATTCTGAATAGCAGGTGTCTCGGCATAGGTCTATTTGGATTTATTCTGTATTGGGTGCTTTGTCCTGCTTGGATATTGATATTCATATATTTCATAAGGGTTCAAAACTTGTTGGTCATTATTTTCTCAAATATTCCTTCTGACCCTTTTCCATTCTCCTTCTGGCATAGCAATAATGGAATTATTTATGCATTTCACACTATCATTCAATTAATTGAGATTCTGTTTAATTTTTTCCATTCTTTTCTCTTTCTGTTCTCCTGCCTTTTCCAGTTCAAATATTCCGTCTTCAAAATCAATAATTCTGTCTTCAAGCAGTTCATATACACTCTTGTGTGCCTCTAATGTATTTTTAATCTCATCCATCATGTCTTTCACTCCCAAAGGTCTGTTACTTTTCTTTGCAGGCTTTAAAATTGTTCTATATGTTCACTGAGTGTCTTCTTAATATCCTTTATTTCTTTAATCATATTTTCTTTAATTTTTTAAGTACTTTAGGAGATGTGTGACTATCACTGATTAATTGTCTTAAATCCTGTATATCTCCAGTATATTCGGTTAGTTCCTTTGGCTGGGCCATCTCTTCCTGTTTCCTAATATCACTTGCAAGTTTTTACTAATGTCTAGGCATCAGAATATGTTAGTGAATTTACTCTGATGCTCAATTTCTCATTTTTGCCTATTGTTTTTTTCTCACAGTTTTTCTTTTATATTTTTTTTCAGCTTATTATTTAATTTTGTCCAGCTTAACATCAAAATTAGGCGAGGGACTCATTAATGAGTTGCAGATATTCTCCCAGGGACTAGGATACAGAGAAAGTGGAAAATCATTTTTCCATGTAATTTCCAGATTGGCCAGCAGAGGGTGATTGTCAGTGTAGCTTTCCAATGAGATGTTTCAGTCTTGGCTTTCCTGTGTTCCTGTTTTGAATCACCAGAGCAAAGATTCAAAGTGGGTTCTGCTGGCCAAATTCAGTGAAGAGAAGCCATCTAACTCTCCTTCCCTTTTCTCTACTTCCCTTCAAACAGCTGACAGGGAGGAAGATGTCTGTTCCCCTCTCAGTCAGCAGCAGTGAGCCAGGGGTTTTACCCCTGCTTAACATCTTGGGGATGGGGGAGGAGAACCCTTCCAGGCTGCCACAGGGGCTTGGTAATACACATTTATTGATTCAGCTTCTGCATCTCTCTGTCCCTCACCCTTCTAGGATTTATGTAGCATTTCCCTGCTCTGCTGACCCCCAAAGCTGGTCCCTTGGACAGTTGTTGGCTCTTCTTGTGTTGTTTTTGTGAGAGCATTGAGCTCTGCCTGTTAGTCACTATCTTCCTACAATCCCCAGTGTCTTCTTAATATCCTTAATCTATTTATCCATCTTATTAAATTTATTAATGAGATTTGTTTGGATATCTTTGATTAGTTTTCTCAAATCCTGTGTTTAGTATGGAAGTTTAATTTCCTTGTTTGACTAAGCCATATCTTCCTGTTTCTTATTAAGGTTTGTAAATTTTTTCTGGTGTTTTGGTATTTTTGTTGTTGTTGCTGTTTTCACTCTTTGCTCTGCTTCTCAGTTTAGTCTATGGCTTTCTTATTGGTTGGCTTTTTGTTATAGCTCCACTTTGACAATTGGTTCAAATTATTTTGAACCTTTATACTTAAGAAACCATTTTTTTTCAGCTCGTATCTGATTTTTACACTGAATATATACTACAATTTTTATATTTTTGTTTGTTTATATTTTTAGTTTAAAAAAAGAACCTTTAGATTACATAAATGTTACATAAAAAATATAAGGTATTCCCATATGTGCCACTCCCTCTCCCTCCCACACTTTCCCACAATATCAATATCCTTCATTAGTGTGGTATATTTATTACAATTGGTGAAACCATATGGAAGCATTTCCACTAACCATGCATTGTAGAGTACATTAGAGTTTACACTCTGTCCCATGCAATTTTGTAAGTTATGAATAAATATATAATGCCTGTATTGATCATTACAATGTCATGCAGGACTATTCCAGTGCCCCAAAAATGTCCCCATATTCCACCTATTTTTCCCTCTCCGTCCGCTCAGAACTTCCAGGGGCCCCTGCCTCCACATCAATGATGAATGTTCTTCCATTGCTAGAATCACAGTAAGTTTATAGTAAAATGATAGTAAGTCTAATTTAGTCCATTGTTCATTCCCAACTCTTGAGGATTTTGGGATGGTGATGTCCCCTCTGCCTCTAATTGAGAGGGGCCTTAGGTCCATGGGGCAGATGGATGGAACTATATTGCTTACAGTTGCAGACCCTCTCTGTTCCTTGGGATGGGTGTTGTTCACTATTAACACCTTGTTATTTGTCCTGGGTGAGTCCAATGAACTTTAGAGTAGGTGTTGCAACTCTGCTGATATTTGGGTACAATTTTTGAGGTTGCACTATTTGTGCAATTATTTCATTCCCAGGAGCAAGCTTCCTTTCCCCTCTCCCTTCTCTGGGTTTGTTAACCTGTTCTGTTTGTTTTTTATTTGCCTCTGTTATCAGATGGCTCTGGATTCTGGGTTTCTAGGTTCTTGGTTTAGGCCTCAAAAGAGAATTTAAAGACAAGCCATAGGGTAGGAAAGGTAGTATATAACTTATTAAGAAGCAAGAAAATGAGAAAAATACATGGTCCTAGGTATGGACCATGAGTGGGCTGCAGGGTGAGATGTTTGCATGGGGCTCCAGGTCAGGAAATTTTAAAATCTTTCTTCCTCCCCCTTCATAATGTCGGGGCAGAACCCCCACTGTTTGTTGGTCAGATTCGGTGCCACACTTTTCATTTCTCAGGGGCCCGATGGTGCAGGCTTTTGAAGGTATGCAGGGCTTTCCCTTGACCCAACGTGATCTCATGGGTCAAACAGAACTTCATTTTATCAAATGGGATCTCTTGGCTAGGGTCTCACAGGGTTTTTCCAGTAGACTTCTTCTTAGGGGGTTTTCATGCAGGGTTTCACAGCCATGTGGACTTTTAGCATTTCTGTTGGCCATGTTGTCTGCCAGGCCAGCCACCTACCCTCTTTCAGTATACTAACTTGCCTCAACAACCCACCTCAGAGACATTACACCCTCATTCTTAAGGGGGTGCTGAAGGGTGATGATTTTTCTTCTTTAGCTACTTCCTGCTGGTTAGGAGGAATAAACCCTACATGACAAGGTGTAAAATCCTCTGGCTATTCTATTGTGTTTGAGGGAAGATGGGTCTGGCACCCTCATTAGAAATGGATGAAATTCCCCACCTGATATTGAATCTGTAAGAAATAAATTTAGAATTAAAGATACATAGTCTTATCAAGGATAAAGAAGATGTGGTAAGCAGGTCCAAAAAGGGGGCCAGTCATGACATATTGGACCATGAGAGTGAGAAATGCCAAGGTACATTCAGAGGCTGTATTCTCCCTAAGTTGATGGGAAATGGCATCCTTTCTTGAGTTCTTTTATACTGTTGGTTAACTGTAGGGAGAGATTGCAGTAGACTCACTGGGTTTGGTATAAATTACCAACCCAAGCTTTCGTGCTGGTGGTTATGCCTAGGACAGCCAGGAGAGATATGAAGAGAGGCACTGATCTAGACAAACTCACAAAGACAGTACAGGCAACAACAAGACAAGCATATGGCAAGCAAAGTAAATACAGTACTTAAGAGTGCCATTCCTTTATCTTATAAGCATATTCATTAACCACTTAGAAAATGAATTGTTTACCAGGACTTTTAACACATTCATTATCCTTCTGCATTTGATCTAGAATAGAGAAGATATCATCATAATCATCAAGCATATATGTACAGTACTTAATTCTAGTTGAACTAACCAATGCATAAGTTTCTCTTTCAGATTCAATTGATAGATCTCAGCTCCAGGTGTGAAATACCATACATGTTATCTCTCCATGGGAGTAGCCCATAATGCCAATTTTGTTGGTTTACATTCTATTCATATTATTCTCATAATTATTGCTCCAACTGGTGTGTCCTTCACACAGCCATCATGCTGCAGCACTGTTGATCCTAGAGAGAAGCTAGGAAGACAGAGCCCCAGCATTTCACTGGCCTGGTTCATAGTGCCCTTCACTGTCATGAAACAGAGCCAGTCTGGAGGCAATGTCCATTTTACATCTGGCCATATTGAGCCATTGTTGGCTGCTGCAGGAGTCCAAAACTGCAATACACTCTTCATCCTCTTCAGAAGCATAACCAGTGATGTGGTAGATACCTTTATTACTTTTGGGGTCAGTGACCAACCTAGCCAATAATTCAAATGGAGAAGCATCCATGCAGGGTATTTGGGTCTTACTTTGATGCACAAGAGAGTTTGACAATAGCATATTTAATGAATTTAAACTATTTTTGTACTTTTTTTTTACTTTAATATCTTTGCCAAGATTATGTTAATTAACAGGTATTTTACTTTACAGTACAGGAAAAACTGCTTTCTTCATTATTTTGTGAAAATCTAAGATTCCCAATGGAATCATGATCATCTTTCTTTACCACCATGTCAGGGGTGCAGCACAATGAACATGCATATCTCCTCAAGTTAGCGTGAAATTTAGTGTTAGCTGCTGGAATTCCTCAGGAAATTCAGCGGGGTTCTCCTAAAATCATCCCACCTGTTGTTTTTTATTTTTATATTGAGCTAAATCTGTCAGGAAAAGGGAACAATGACCCTATTTTTAACTGCATCTCCATTTGCTACTTCACTTATGGGGCAGAGGTTGTTCTCAGGTCCCCTGGTAAGGTGAAGAGATATCCTAATCCTGGTGACTCCTGCTGGACTAGTTACTGGGTGTGGAGAATGGAAATAAGTCCAAGGGAGCTTTAGGTTCAAGGGATCCTAGGCTTGGGGCCTTAGGCTTCAGAATCTCAGGCTCCAGGAACTGAGATACAATGTGGGGGTAACTGAGGAGGGGATCATCTAGGATATCACACTCCTTCTCAGGTTTTCTCTTTTCTGGGGATGGTTTCACTTCCAGAGCATAACACAACCTACAAGACCCATTTAAACTTGTGTTCTGAGATAAAGCCAAAAAACAGTTGGACATAAAGAATCTTTGACTGCTTCCCTTCCCTTTTACACAGGAGGTCTAACTGGAAAAAAGGGTTATAATTTACAGTGCTGTTGGCAGGACATTGCTGGCCATTTTCAAGGCCATATGAAATCTCTGACTGCTTCCCTTTCCTTTTACACAGGAAGTCTGACTGAAAAATAGGGTTATAATTTAGAGTGCCATTTCCAAGGCCATACTGTGGTCATACTGTGTTACAGAAGAAGATCAGTTTCTCCTTCCTCAACCCTTCGGTGAGCAAGGTCTGGTACACTAGAGACCATGACCATTATTCTAGGAAAAATGAAAAAGTTTTTGTCAGGCAATCTGGTGTCCCAGGGCCCAAGTCCAAAGAAACTATTACCCTCAAAGCTGCAACTCCCCAAATACTTGTCCCTCTAAAAAGCTACGGGATGCTGACAAGTCAAGGGTCACATAAGCTTTGGGAGACCTTTGGAGCTGCTGCTCTGGATTCATGTCCCAAAGTCTCAGAGCCCTTGCTGCTGGGCATTGCCAGGGCAATCTAGACTTGGGAGATGCCTGGGCCTAGTTTCCAGAGATTGAAGCTACCAAACCACATGTGTGATTTTTCTTAGAAAAGGGGCTGGCATGAATTTTTTTTTTGCCTGTTAAGTGGTCTTATTTTAGAATCATGGTCAGGAAGTCTCACAGTTACACCAGACATTAAAATAATTGTTGGCTCACTCTGCTTAGGCGGGTCCACACCAAGACTTTCTCTCCCATTTCTCAGCAAGCTTTATTCTTTCCTCTATTTTCCAAATAAATTCTTTTTACTGGCCTAATGGAATAAACAAAAACAAAATGAAATAAAAGTAATTGTTCTGCCCTTGCCAGCCAATAACCGTGAGTGGGGGTGCTGACACAATGTGAGGGCATTCCAAGACCTGAGAACAAACCGAACTTCCCTGCACTACCAAGGGTGGGATGAAGGACTTGCTAGCAAGTGTATTTTCAGTTATTGCAGTGGCTTCTGACAGGCTCCTCTGTTATGAAGCTGCTTTTCATTATTAATATCAATTTAGGCTTCGAATTAATAATGGTTTCCTGGAGTTAACCATTTAAATACTTTGTATTAGACAATGCTTTTTATAAACTTCTTATAATTAACCACAACCACATAGACTAGTTACTTTATATTTAAATAAGCTTACTAAATTACTGTTAGTAACCAATGACATTCACTTTATCTTAATTTCATTAAACATGAATTTACAATTTTCATCATTTTAAAGATTTAATACATAAAATGTTAATTTGGTTACTTGGTATTCTATAAACCTAGTGAGACACCACCCAAGCTAAATAAAATTGAAATCATTAGATTTAATGTAAGGAATGTTCTTTTTCCTTCCTTTATAGGAGGCTAAAACATATTTTCTTTAAAAAAAATCTAAAACTGTGAATAATCTTAAAAACCATACTGACTGCTAAGTTATGGAATATATTACAATTGTTTAAATTGGTTTTTAGATAATTATTATTCTTTTTATTTTTTTATTTATTGCCCCCTACCAGACTGTTTTCTCATCTGTCTGCTCATTGTTTGCTCAACTTCTCCAGTAGGCACCGGGAACCAAACCCTGGACCTTCTGACATAGGAGGGTAGTGCCCAACAGCTTGAACCGCCTCTGCTCCCCATGGGTAACAGCATCTGCTGGCTTGGGGCATCTGTTCATTTAGGGATATCCTTGTTGCAGTAGGTGCAACTTCTAGCTTGTTGTGGCATGTGCAGTGTCTGCTTATCATTTTTAAGAGGCACCAAGACCTGAACCTGGGACCTTCCATGTGGTAGGCAGGAGCCCAATTGTTTGAGCCTCATGCACATCCCTAATTTGTTTTAAAGATTTTTCCATAATTTTCAAGAACTTTTCCTTTTTTTACTGAAATTTGGTAATAGGATTATTAACCACCCTTATTTAAAGTCTGTTAAAAGGTTTAAATTGGGGAATTACAGGATAAACTATGATTCTTAATTTCCCAGCCTAGTAGATAAAAATATTACACTAAACTTACATTTCATCCCGAGGTATGACAATATACATTGAACAAATAGAAATAGAGAGTTAGACACAAAAGCACACAATTTACTAATGTTACTTATAATTCTCATTCTCTTACCAAATGAATTTAACTGTAAAATAACATTATATTTGAGAGATCTCTTTGAATTCTATTTCTAATTAATCTGCACTGTGACCATGCAGTTTTGCACAAGAATTTCATTCCTTTTAATTATTGACTTATTACCAAATTATTCCTAATGCTTTAAAATACAGTTTACATTTTCCTTTACTTCAGAGCTTTGCTTATTTCCCAGTTTGACTTTGACAGACCTTGGATGAGAAACACTCATTCCAGTGTACACTCATCAAGGTCATTGAAGCCTCAGGGAAGCCTTGTTTTTCTCATGGCTTGCTGCTTTTAGGAAGAGCAATGCTGAAAGTGGGAAACCCCTGACTCCCCTGTCCACAGAGATAACAGGACTCCAGTGGCTGATGGACTGAAAGAGTGAACATCCAGCCCTCATGTTTGAGAAATCCATCAGGCAGCAGTCTAGTTCACAACTGAAGTCATGAGACAAAATCAGGGCCATTAACACCAGTGGAAAAACATGAGGTGGGGTGCCTTAAATTTGCTTTCCCCTGAGTGGGGGCAGAAGTTGTCATGAAATAGCCATAAGCAAAGGCAAGGGGTCAGGCTAGACCTGAACTGCCCATAGACAAAGGTAAATTCAGTTTATACTTACCATTACAGTAGTAAGTTTAGACTAAGTCCACCCAGTTATAGCAATTTCAATTATCCTTCTGCTGCTTTATAATATAACAGCATCTATATAATGAGCTTAATTCTTAGTGATAGTTTCTAGGAAGTTTTCACTTTAGAACAAATTAGGCACTTTTGTTTATTAACTAAGCAACTAAGCAATTTTATTAATAATATTAATGTTGCTAAGATTTTCTGCTTTTAAATCAGTTGAATTAATTCCACTTGTGATTTGCTTTATACATCAAATCCAAGTCAAACAAAGATTAAAAGTTAAACAGAAGATTAAGGAAAAATTAAAAGAGAAGAGAGAATTTTACACACTTACTTAGTTTAGGGAAAGGCCTGGCTTTAGAATCATATTAATGCAGAGCTCCCAGTGTCTATCCATGGGAGAAACCTTGTGCAGGACACTCCGGGTTTGTTCCTATAGGAAAATCCGTGGGTAGCTGCTAGATTTAGAGCTAAGGGGGCCAGAGAAGCCCTGTCCCAAACAAGACATGCATTGGGCTGCTCTGAGGGCTGCATCCCATTAGTTACCTCCCTGTGAGGCTTTTTCATTGGAAAAATTGAAATGTTGCAAGGGAATAGGCAGGGAGCTAGGAAGAGCCAGGTATTTTTTCAAAAATCTTAATTGCTGGCATATGAGGGGTTAACTTGTTCTACAGGAGAGAGACTTAGTAAATGGCCCAGATCTAGATTCCCCATTTGCTCCCCTCATTAGGCACAACCAAGTTTAGGAGAGGCCTGGGATGCAAGCTAGGACAGAGTAATTGGCCCGGGTTAACTAAGAAATTAACAATCTTACCTGCCACACCAAGTGTCACCCAGGTCTTCCAGGTTGATGGTTCACAAGTGGTTTAGGCCCCTTCTGTCATCCCTGGGGCAAATCCACAGCAGTTGGCATGGTGAGACAACATGGGGAAAGGTTCTAACTGATGTTGAGCCTGGATGTGGGTTCCTGAGTTGAACAGTACTTTGAAAAGCAGCAGTTATAAGGTGAGACTGTCTTGGACCTCATGCCCACCCCTCCATATCTCACTCCTCCTTACATTCTTCATCTTCTTGGCATGATCTCAATTGTTGAAAACTGCAAAGGCTGTCTCTAAAAGGCATTTAATGGAAGTTTGGAGCCCAGGGAAAGTTTCTGCAGCTTTCTACAGCCATCTAAGGCAGGTTGGAGTTCCTAGCAGGATCTGTTCTTCTCTAGAGTAGGGTTCTACCAAGAGGATATTTCTATTGCCTCTGCGAGCTTTCTTTGAAATAAGGTTGGGTTTTTAAGTTCTGCCTCACCGTAATTTCCCTGAGCTGATTTAAAATTGTCCAGTTTGGTAGTACACTTCATCCCTTTAAGGAGACATGGCCACATAGTCTCTGGCTCTCAGATCTGTCTACCTCCTACTTTTCTCTTACACAGATTTAACTGGAATACAGGTTTCCATACAGAGCTCACTCTCAGCCATACTGTAGCCATGTGGTATGGCAGGAAAAGAATAGCCTCTTTCTTTTTAGACTATCATAAGGCAGGTTGTCCAATTAGAAGCCACCCATTATCCCAGAGGAAGATACATGCATTCATCAGTCATGGTGATGTCCCACTGATAGTTCTGGTGGAATGGGTTGTTCATTGAGCCATATCCCTGGAGGTTGTGTGCCCTGCCCACTGTCTCCACATTCTGGGGATTGGGAGCCTTATGTCTCTGGGGATCCCCAGAGACATAGAGATCTTGGTGGATGTCTGGGTCTGGTTCTGAGAACTTAAATCTCAAATCAGGCTTTCCCACTAGGAAAGGGACTGGATAGGGATGTTTCTTTTGCCTACATTTCAGAGGTCTTTGGAGATAGCCCATGAGTGAGCTCATCTCTTGGCCATTCCCAGGGACAAGTTCTGCAGTTAAACCTGGTATTAAGAGGAAATTAAAAAGCAGAGACTGACCTGTGGCTTACAGACAACAGCCTCAGGGGACCCAGAGGTAAAATCACTAATGAAACAAAAGAGGGCACAGTCCAGGAGATCTGGCAATGGGAGAGGTGGCATTGGCCAGCAGCCCAGCTTCAAGAAGGCTCTCAGTACACCATGTCCTACAGTACTACCAGGGTCCCCAAGAGGAAGGTCAGCTCATTCAAAGTAGCAGGGAAGGAGGAGCCCAAAAGGAGGTCAGTGAGGCTATCTACTAAACCTGTTCCTGTGGAAGTGGAAGTGAAACCAGAGGAGGCAGCAGGAAAGGACAAACCTTTTTGGTTGCAGACAAAATGCAACCAAATGGAAATAGGGGAGCCAAGGGAAAAGACGTTGAAGTGGTTAACCAAGAAACTAAAGATTTACCTGCAGAAAGTGGAAAAACTAAAAATGAGGAGTCCAGCCTCTGATGAAGCAGGAGGGAAAGATGTCAAGTCTGGTTAATACTGTCTACCATGTCTTATCAGTGGTCCCTGTTTCTCCCTTCTTGTACAATCCAGAGGAATATTTTTATCAGCTATTGTGCAGATGAAAGTTTTTTAGTAGCTGTAGAAGAAACATTTTTAAGAAGGAAATTGGGATCCCACCTCATTCCATTTTACTTAAGTGTAGATGCTTTTCTTCAAGAGAGGAAATCATCTGCCAGTTGTTTGTTTTTTGGTACAACCAGAAAATAGTGGGATATTGAATTATGGGAAAATTTTGTTTGGGTATCAACTTACATTCCAGTGGGTTCTGGCAATTTTTATACTTTATAATACAACACATACTAAAGGGTGATTTGGAATCAGTTATGCAATTAAAATTTGTTGGACATTTTAAATTACTCCTATTCCCATATTTTTAATAGACAGGTTTCTTAAAACCACTTCCTGATCTTGGCTCTCCCTGTCAGAACCCTGTAACATCCTTGGTCATGTTTCTAATGTGCTGTAAAAGATTGGAGATGTGAGTGTGTAGTGTGTATGATATTAAATTGTGAATTAATGGAACTTAAAAATGTAACAGCTTTTTAAACTTTGAAGATATTCGTACTTGATATCCTCTTAAGGAAAACTTGCCTCCGAATTTTAAGCTAGAAAGTCACTGGAATAACTTTAGAAAAACAACTACATTTTTGAAGTTTTTTGGTATGAACGTTAAGAATTGTATACAATTTGTTCATAATATCTATGCTGACCTTCAACACAACCAATAAGATCTCAATTATGAAAGAAAAAAGAGGGCACACACAGGCTTTAATTAAAACTCACCAGTCTCTGGTGGGGGGTCAGGGAGCACCATTTGTCTCTCATCTCCTGGCTTGCTTGCCAAATAATTATACCAGATGTCTCTAGTTTCTGGGCTTTTAGGTTCTTGGCTTGTGTTGCAGAAAAGAATTCAAGGACATGCGATAGGGTAAGCAAGGGAATAAATAGCTTATTAAGAAACAAGAAAATGAAAAATGTACATGGTCTGGGGCATCGACTGCAGGTGGGCTGCAGAGTGAGATGCATGTGCGGGACCCCAGGTCAGAGCTTCTTTGTCTTTCTTACTCCCCCTTATAATGTTGAGGCAGGGCCCTAGCTTTTTCAGCTCTGATTGGTTGCCCCACTTGTCATTTCTCAGGTGCAAATGGTGTGGCCTTTTGAATGTATCCATGGCTTTCCCTTGACACAATGGGATCCCATGGGTCAAATGGGATCTGATTTTTCCAAATGGGATCTCATAGCTCGAGACTCACAGGGTCTTTTGGCAGCCTTCTTCTCAGGAGGGTTCCAGGCAGGGTCTCACGGCCATGTGGTCTGTCAGCTGTGTTGTCTTCTAGGCTGAACACCTTTCCGCTTTCACTATACTAACCTGCCTCACCTCTGAATATTTTTTAATACTTCTTTTTTTTTCTCTAACTGCTATTACCTAGAAGGCTAAATTTGGTAAGATGTTCCCCTGGATACAACATTCCCAGTCAGATTTCCTAATCAAAACAGACCCAGGGTCCCATGAAAGTAGTTTATATTGATTTCAAAGTGCTCTGGAGAGGAAGACATAAAGGACACTAACCTCCTTTCTGATATTTCCCCAAATCTAGACTTTCCTAATATACCTACCAGATAGTGCTCTTCATCCAGTTGTTCCCTGCTGCCCTAAGGTTTTGCCTTCTCAGATGACTTACTCTGATGGGGGCATGATTGATACTGAAGATGCCATCCTCTCCAGGATGAAACTTGTACATCTCCCAGACCCTGGGATTTGAGTTCTCTAATCATCTTCCACAACCTGTGCTGGGTCCCCTGGGGTGGTTGGGTGACTCTGCCAATGCTGTCCAAGAGAAAGAGTTCAGGCTGTGAAGGCTTCCTCTCCTCTCTGGGGCCAGGATTGCTACAGCCCTTTAAGGTGTGTGGGGTGAATATCTGCACTGCCCTGTGAGAGAGTGTGTGCCTCTTCCCTTCTTGGTATGCCTTGAGTCTGAGTGTCCTGCAGCCTTTTAAGGTGGACTGGGTAAATCTGGATTGGGTTTGACTGCACCCAAGTCCACTCCTTCATGGTATAGGGGCCAAGCAGTGGCTCTCCAATCTGGGCATGTTGAACACAAATCCTATTATCTTGAGAATCTGCTGTGTTTTTCAATCACCCCTGCTTCTATTATGTTATTCCTCTTGTCTCTGGATTCCTCCAAAAAGGTGATCCAAACAGATCCTGACTGATTATTAGCTGCCTAGTGGGACAATCTGATTGTTAGAGCTCCCTACTTTGTCATCATCTTGGGTCTTTAATCATGATCATTTTAATCATCCTTTGTTACTGTTCCTGCTGTATTTTGGTGTCCTATGATGTTAAAGAATGTTTACTTCCATTACAGATTTGGTCCATTTAATCAGATCACATCACTGTCTTGATGTGATCAACACTAAGCTAATATCAAGGGTAAAATTTAGTTGAAGACCCAGAACCCTGATTCCTGAATGGTTTGGTTGTGATATGTAGAAACTTCAGGGTCAGGAAATGATATCTGAGTCAGTGACCAGATCAATCTTGTCCTAAGTTCTCAATGACTTTAGAGTGGGTATGGGGGAGTTTCAGTGGAGTATATCCATTTATCCATGGGTTATTGGTGGTCTGGCTAAATGGATTGAAAAAAGTTTATTACCCTTTAAAAGGGTTAAGGCCCTGCTTACCATTCCCTGGTTATTTCTAATAACTTTAACCAGTGTGGAAGACACACCATTCAGCTATTTAGGTAGAGTTGGAAAAGGAAACCACTGGCAAAGGATAACTCTTGCAAAAGAAACTGCAATGAAACACCTGGGGTGTCACGTTGGACATGGAAGAGGGTCTGTAGAACCCAAGGCCCCAAAGTGATGGGAGTCAGCAAATTTACAGGAAGAAATTATAACAATGTGAGGGGATTTGAGAACAGATCTTAAAAGTGTTGTAACTCTACTTGTGAAAAACAAGTCAGTTCACAGTTGTGAACAATGAAATAAAATCTTCTGCTACATTTAACTGTGAATAATGTGGATTTGACATATTAAACCATTTTCTGAATTTAAAGGCTCTCTCCAAGAAGAGCTGTTATCTTGGATTCTGTAGTTTGTGGATCATATTACATGTAAAGAAAGTGTTTTTCAGAGGAAAGGGACTCAGAAATAATTTTCTTCTTTTACTGTGTGCCCTCGTTCATAAGAGACTTAACTAAGAAATTTAAAACACTGATAATAATAACTGTTATGCCTCTGATTTCACCACAGGTGGGTCTTATGCTTCTCTGAATATACTGGCAAGAAGGATCAGTAAGTGAAACTCCATTAAATCATCCTAAATATCCTATAGTCTTCAGGTGAGGTAAATTCTTCAGATTGACTCATTCCATATGAATGCCAAGCTCCTTCTGAACATAATTTTTATCACTCCAGACTGCAATGCTAAACACTTTCTCAGGATCCTTTGAAGCTAGGATTCCACTGATATCCTAGGATCTATAGAAGTGGTTGCCCCAAATGACACACGGAAGACATGAACAACATGAGATGGCAATGGCATGAAGGGTGATGTGATGTTCATTGAGAACAATGGTGAAAGTTTTTGATTGGTTCCTCTAGACTCTGGAGGTGACAGCAGATTCTTGATTGGGAAGCTCTTTGAATGCAGCAGAGGCTTTGGCATCTGGGAACCGCAGTGGCAGTAGCTCTTCAACAGGCTGGTTTGATAATATGTTTCTGGACCTGTACTTATGAGTATAGCCTAGAATGTGCTCCCGTAGGTCAACTAATGATTCAATTCAAACAGTGGTTTTGAATTGCATGCCATGAATATGCCTAAACTGATAGTTGAATGGCATAGGGTAAGTGTTCAAAGAGTCAAATGCATGGCACAGCCTGGTTGTGCAATGGGCAAAAGTTGAATTCTTCAGATAGCATGAAAAAATTGGATGTTTAGTGACATGTAGTGGGTATGGAAAACATTGAGTATCACACAGTCGATGTGCAAGTATGATAGGTGAATGTAACAGCTGTATGTCAAGAAGCCATAGTTGGATGATGCAGAATGGGTGTTCAAGGAGGTGCTATTTAATTGTAAATAGTGGTCATTGTAAGAAGTAATAATTGAGTGTCATAGGGTGGTGTGTAATAAATAGACTTAAGTAAACTGGTGAAAATTATGCAACAAGTGTAATTGAATAGCATAGAGTTTATTATCACACAGTGTGGAATGGCACACTGTGGAATTGCATGATTTTTATAATGCAGAATATGTGTAGAAGAAGAGAAAGTTTAATAGCACACTGTGAGTGGGTGAAGTGTGATAGAAAAATGGCACAGAGTGGGTGTATAATGAGTATTTTTGAAATAGCACAGAGCAATTATGTATGGTGTGAGAACTGAATGTCAGTGGATGAGAAAGGAGTGAAAACAATAGCATAACTTTGCTGTGTAGAGGAAGTAAACAAAATAACACAAACAAGTGTTATGGCAAATGGAAAAAGCATTGAGAACACTGGATTTGCAAGGACTTTGAGGTGAAAGTGGCTTTCAAGGAGTCGCTGTTGAATAACAGAGTTGGTGTGCAAAACGGGGAGGTGGATGGCACAGCCTAGTGCTGTGGTGTTTACAAGGTGCATAGTAGAGAGATGGAGAAGCGATTTTAAGTAGGTGGTTTGTAAAGAATGTGCAATTATACAATTTGAGTAGCACAGTTGGTGTGTCATTAGTGATGGTCAAATAGCTCATGGTGAGTTTTAAGGAGTGGTTGTTGAGTGGCAGAAGGCAGTTGTGCAAGAGTGGACATTACATAGTTTTTAATAGTTATGGAAGGAGTGGTTGTTGAATCATAAAGTGAGTGTGAGAGGGTTTAAAATTCAGTGGGGCGACTGCATGATCAAGCAGTGCAAATTAAAGGCACAACCAGGTGTTCTAATTTAAATAGCACAGTGATAGTGAGCAATGATTGGAAATTTAACAGTTCACAAAGACTGTACAAAGAATATAATTTGAATAACAGTGATAATGAAAGGTTGATAAGTGAAAAGAACAACTGAATGTGCAAGAAGTAATTTGGATGAGGCAAAATGGTGTTCAAGTATACATTTAATTGCAAAATGTGCCTATGCACAAGTTATAGTGGAATGACACAACATGAGTGTACAGTGGGTGGAAATGGAAGTAACCATTTTGTTGTGCAACAGGTTAAGTTGATTAGCACAGAGAGGAGTGCATGAAACAAAAGTTGGATGGAGCACAAATAGTGTAAAATTATTTTAAGTGGGACAAAATGATTATGGGTTTGTAGGGAGTGATAGACAAATTACACAGTGTGAATGTGCAGGGAGTGATATTTGAATAACAGAGTGCAAGAGTGGTGGTTGGATGTTGTAGAATAGGTGGGCAAGCTGTGGGTGTTGAAGGATAGAGAGAGATTTTCCATGGAAGGATAATTATGTGGCATAGAATGGGTATGCAAAGAGTGGAAAATAATGGCATCAACTTGTGTATACTGACTAACTCAAATGTGTACAACAAATGAAAGTAGAAACAAAGCTGTGTTTGGCAGTTTGGAATTGTTTATGAATTCCAAAAATATATATTGGATTGTGTTTGTAAACTGGCCTGTTCCTCTGAGCATATTAGATTGTATTAGATTCAGAGGCTTCATTTTTACTTGATTAAATTATGATTAAGTCTTTGATTCAGCCAAGGCAATAGGATGTTAAGTCCTCTACCAAACATTGGGGTGAGAAAATGACATTGCAGAAGAGAGAGTTCGAGGTTTGATGCTGGAGCCCTGGGAAGTAAATACACAAAGAAGCAGATACATGAGGAAAGAGAGAAGGCTCTGTTAGACACAGTAGAGGTCCCAGGAAGAGAATGAGCCTGATAGTCTACAGCTGACCTTTTGAAGACAGCAGAGCAGCTGAGACTGAAAAGGAACAAGCCCTGGGGATAGAGATGAGCCTTCTACCAGCCTGCAGCTGAGATCAGAAGACGCTCAGACCACAGAGCCTGAAGAGGAAGGCAGAAGGCTGAACCCTTCCAGAGACTGGCAGCCATCTTGCTCCAAAACCTGACAAAAGACTTTGGTAAGGGAAGTAATTTACTCTTTATGGCCTTGTCTATAAGCTTCTACTCCAAATAAGTACCCTTTATAAAAGCCAAATGATTTCTGGTCCTTTGCATCAGCATCCCTTGGGCTAATACACTGTGTCATTTAACTATCCTTGCAGAGCCTCTATTTGCAATTTTTAAAAAAGTCCTTGCACACAGGTTCTACCACCTATCTAGGATTCCTTGCATTCCCACGTGTTCCATTCAACTATCAATCATGCTCACCTACTCTGTGTCATTCAATTTATATGTGTTACACATCCTTTGCAAGCCATTAAATTTCTGATCATTGCATGTTTTCTCTGAGCTTATACATATTGCCCAAAAAGGCTATGCCACACTCTTCCCACCACACTGCACCAATCAACTGCCTCTTCATGAACACTTGTTAAACAAACATACCTTCCACACAATCTTTGCTCCACCCAAATCCAACATTTTGCACACATTTCTGTGCAATTTATCTGTCACTCTTTGCATAATCACAGTGTGCAATTAAACAGCCACACATTGAATCTCTTTCTGCACCATCCAGCACAACTGTTTTCACACTCATGTTTGTGGCTACACTTTAAAAGTTTGGAGCTCCATGCCAGGTTTTTTGGACGTCAAGATGAATGACACTGCAGAAACACCAAGACAGAATGAAAATGTTTATTACTGACATGCTGAGATTTCCAGGGGAGAGTAGGACAGGCATTCCAAGTGACTTGAAAATGACTTTAAAGGGCAAGGAAATGGTTAGGGCTTTTATGTTTATTAGGGGCTGGCCGTGGGATGAGTGTTCCTGTTCATAATCAGGGGCTTGCATGATTGAACCTCCAAGTGGTTCCAAAGGAGGGAGCAACTTGAATTTCTTACAAGCCTATCTAGATATGGGGCAAAAGGGTAACATGGAAGGATGAAGGTTATATGTTATCAGCAGTCAAATTTTTTTTGAAAGTCTTCAAGAACTCAGAATTGTGTATTCTGAGAAGTGAAATGGCTGCCTTGGACAATCAGAATAATAAATGGAACTCTATCAAGTGGATGAGTGTGCCAGTGATGTCCAGTAAGGTGACTTTATTTTGTGTAGAGACATATGTGGCCTCCTTTATATTAGTGTCTCTGTGAGGCAAATTATTCCTAAAGTCCATTTCTCCAAGGGATTCACTTTGGATATTAAATTTTCCTGACATTTTCTGGATGAGATAGCCAGACCATTGACATGGTCCAAGAGTCTGTCAATATGTGGAGATGGGGCTTAATGTTGGCTAAGGGATCAAATACTAATATGGCTACATGAAGATTGGCCAATTGTGTTGACTCTTGGGTCCTGTCCTTTATCTGGGACATGCAGAAAAGCAACAGCTCTCCAGTGAGTTCTATGATGTGTGATGGTGGTGATTTCATGTGTAAAGTCACTCGAGTCAATTGATTCTAATGAGCTTTGCAGTACATGAAAAATGGGTGACTTTCTCCACTGCCTGGCATCCAGCAAGGGACGGAGGAAAGGGGCAGTGTAATGGTTACATTCATATTTCAATTTGGCAAGGTACTGGTGCCTGGCTGTTTGGTCACCAAGCACTGGCCAAATTGTTACAGTTTGTGTGCTTAAATCATCAGTAAGTTTATTGCGTCTACAGCTGAATACATCTGTAGTCAACAAGAAGATTGCCTTCAGTAATGAGAGATGTCTCATCCAATAGGTTGAAGACTAACGGGAGAGGCGATTATTTCAACAGTCATAAGAGAGAATTTCCAACTTTATTTCAGCTAGACAGTGTCTCCTGGGGAATTCATGAAGATCTTCATCAGAGTTCTTGTCTTATAGCCTGCCCTACAAATTTGGACTTGTGCATCCCCACAGTTATGTGAGAAAATTTTGTAAAATTTCATAATATTTACAGATATCTAATGTTAGTTTTGTTTTCTTAGAGAACCCTGACTAGTATAGTACCTCTCCTGAAGAATGAGAGTGACCCACATGGAAGACATTGGACCCCACCCAAATATACATTGTTGGATGGATTTTTGTGGCTTTGAAGCTGTCACCACACATTAAGACTCACACATATCAGTCTTCCTTACAGACAATGAAAGAGACCATGCATATTCTGGATTTAATAGAAATTCATGAAAGAAATCTCTTAGTCTGATGTTGCCTGTTAATTCCACAAGCAACACCCCAACTGGCCCAAACCAAAATTTTGTCAGCAGCAAGTCTTATCCTGTCCTAGGCTGAAAGATGCACCTATACACAGGCCCACAGCTAAGGGTGAACCCAAAATGATCGAGAATTTATAATGGACACTAAGAGTCAAGGAAGTCCTAAATTGGGTGATCTCTGGTAAGTTGTTGAAGCAATTTCAATACGTACTATAGCTATATTATTACCCATGATAGTTTGCCCTTCAGTCAGCCTTAACTTCCATGCCTGTCCCTAATCTATACTAGAGAGAGGCACCCATTCCAACACAGGGATTCAGCGGTCATGTAAGCAGACCCCTTCTGAGAGATAATCCCCCTTTTAAATTTTTCAATGTGCTTTGGGTTCTCAAAATAACAAAACCACCTGGCTCTGTTGGATATGGGTGCCCAAATCTCTTGAAGTCTAGGAAGCACTAATGTTTTAAAGGGTTCCAACCGGAAGTGAAGTGCTTGGAGAGGATAAATAAAAGAAGCAATTCCTCCATTAATTATTAAAATTGGCTCATTTTCACTAAAAGATGTTTCTCTCCTGGTTGCTCCAACCAAGACTATCCTTTTCCCATTAATGGAATGGATGTTTTCTGTCAGCAAGTAACTTCATGGAAAAAGACTGAGGCTTTTAATCAATTGGTGGGCTGAGCCCCAAACCAATTCACTTGATCTAAGTTCCAATTCCAAGGTAGATGACATGCAACTTTTCTTGATTTTAACTTTATATATTCCCCTTAACATCATTAGGAACTGCACTTATCTCTATGTGTTTGTGAGATATATAAGTGCAAACACAAATTAAACAGAGGAATAGGTTCATTATTCTTGTTGGACATAAGGGAGAAGACTTCCTCCTCCTTCACATCTCTTTTGGTATTTACACTAGAAAACCCATAATTGTAAGTCTTATTCTCTGACCTTTTGAAATATATATATATACAAATTTGAAATGTATATAAATGGCTAAGACTTTTGCAAATTTTACCAGACAAAAAGGTCTCCTCAAGGAAGGAATACATTTGTTTGAAATTTATTTAAAGAAAATATCTCCATTATAACTGATAAGAGATTAGCATAACTCAGGAGGATGGGGTGAGGAATGTTATTGGTTCCAAATTTTAAACATGCCTCTGGCTCTGAAATTATGAGAAATGTGTATGTAATGGGTTGTATCTGCTTAGCCACATAAAAAGCAAAAGATTTCTGTCTACCTTTGCAGTTTCTTTGTAGATTGCTTATGATGTATCACTTTCTCATTTAATGGTTATTCAATAATAAAATTGTTTTTCTTCCTCTTCTAGCTTAGTGTAGAGGTTTTCTGGTTTGGAAGATTATTTTGTTTTTATTTTCTATTTTCCCATAAATTACATACACTTTTTAGCTGAGATATTGCAAACTAAGCTGCAAGGCAGTAAAGATATTTATTTTGGATCTTAGAATTTCAATTTGCGGAGCACAGATTCATGGAGAAACCCAAATTGTGTCTCATCTTGGCACTTCCAAGCAAGGATTTGTAAAGAAATAGAGTAAGATAGATAAGTTGTTTGTGATTGGTGGATATTTGGAGTATTTCAATTGTCCTTCAGGGTAGGTAATTTACTGAGTTCTCTATCTTTTAATGCTGTCCAGATGTCATTAGGGTTTTGAGGATTATTGTTACTTGAAGTTTTGCATACTTTGGCAATTCGTGATATCTGGCTGAGATTTGCATAAGAGTAACCTCCAGAATGACCTCCTGACATCATTTCAAGTCTTTTAGCTATAGCAACTCTATTTTGTTCTATTTCTTTTTACATTTCCCCCTTTTGATCAAGATTTTTCTCCAAAAGCATTGTTGATTTACATTTGTTATTAATCCTTCAGCACCAGGGATAATCATTCCTAAGAGTCATAGCCCATGTAGGGGAAAAGTAGTGAGTTTATTTTTGTAGTTTTGCTTAGAAAGGGCCCACAGTTCAGCAACAAGGAGGCATTCAGGGAATGACTCAGGCATTAATTAAAATTATAATTCAGCTTAGTTTCATCATTACAGAAATAAGTTTCATAAAACAAGCTTGAAGATCAAGGTTTTGAAACAATAGCATTGAAGGAGGCTAGTAAAATAAGGAATCAATATAGGGATCTGGAACCAACAAAAAGGCCACTTGGATATCAATAGCCCAAAGGTGGCTGCTGGAAGACCCTCATGAATGGGATTTCCTCCAGAAGCCAGGAGAAGCCACAGATATCTCTAGGGATATTATATTTGGGGCCTTCTGGGGGATTGATGCGTTTGGTAATCAATCAAAACAGCAAACAGGTGGGACTCCTCACATGCCATTAGCAATGGGGTAGAATAATTAATGGTTAAAAATGCAGGTGCCAAGGCTGAATCTCTCTCTTGCCTTTGGAACCGTGTTCTGGCCTTCTTTGCCCCTGCCTGGATCAATATGCAAATAAAACCTGGACATATATAATCTATAATGGGAAATTGTAGCCTGTAAACTGGTCCTCTTTATCAATCTTCAGCTCCATCATCTCTACCTGGGACCTATGATCTGTTATTTTCTCCAATTTCTCTTCTCAGAATTCCTTAATCAATTATTGATTTAACTAATCTGATATGCCCTTGAAATTCATTTCTACAGCAGAGTCAAGAACCTAGACAAAATCTGGTAAAAGCAGGACATATGAAGGGGTTGTGGGTATAATTCTGATGTAACAATGAGTAAGAGATATTTTAGTAACATTAGAAAAGAATTAGCAATAAAAAATAAAATAAGGATTAGCAAGGTTTGAAATATGCTATGAATCCTGTCTTTCTAAGTTCTAAGATTTAACCAACTAAGTCTTAAGTTACTGTGTTCACTAGTTTATGTAATATTTGCATTTTATCTTTGATGTCTTTAATGTTTTCCATGTTTGAATGCCTATGGATGTGGCCAATAAATGGGGCCCTTCTGGGGAGTCTAAATTAGCACAGATCCAGCAAATTGATAGATTTTCTACATGATCAATCCATTGACTGGCTGGGAATAAATGATGATGAAAGATAAGGGACTGTGAAGAAAGTAAAGGTGAGAAAGAAAATTTTAAAAATGGTTAGGATTTATTATTCATTATTGGAGGGGCAAAGATGGACTGAGGTGAACGTGGGATTAAAAATGTGAGTGAAAGCTAATAAGATAATAATGAATATTATTGCGTTCATTTCATCTGATGAAAATCAAGTCTTGTCCTGGTTATTGTTTAGCTCTCTTCATCAGATGCCATTCACTTTTGGGGGACTTAAGCCTAAGTTTACCAGTATTAACTCTACAGACCTGGTTCGGTGTCTTGGGATAGTGTCTTTATCAGATGCTCTCTGGTTCTGATCCTTGGTCATTTTGAGCTTTAGGTGTCCAGTAGGTATGGATTTCCAGGCGGGGTGGGAAGTTACTTTAAAGAAAAATTTGAATCCAAGAATCAATATTTTCTAATTAAGCTGCACACATATAAGTCAGAAGTGCCTAGTAGGGTCCTTTCTAATCAGGTTGAGTGTATCTTTGTGGAGATGTCTTTTCCAGTATACAAATTACCAGGCTGAGGATTGCAGTTTTGGATATCTTTCTGTCCCAAGAGTATACTGTAAAAGGGTTGCTCTACCAGGGGTTCATTTATCTGTAATGTTTTAATTGTTTCCTGAAATTAAGTTAGCATAATTTCTTTTATGAAGCAGGGCTCATATATTCTATAATTTCTTTAGGTTTCTGTGTTATCATTTAAATGAAGATAAGTCATGTTTCTATACTAACTCTAGTTAGTACTCATATTTTGATGATATCTTTCATTATTTGTAACAAATGTTCCACAAGAATGCAAGGTGCTGGTGGTGGGGTGATATATGGGAGCCTGTATATTATGCATGCATGTTCTGGAAGCTAACAAATTTTAAATTAATAAATGAAGAAAAGAAACTGATAAGCTAATATAATAATATTAGTAATACAAATAATTAATAATACTACTAATAAAGAAGACAGTTGGATGAAACTCTTAAAGCACTGAAAGAAAACAACTGCTAGCAAAGAATTTTTTATCCTGCAAGACTCTCTTTCAGAAAGAGGGAGAGAATAGGATATTTTTACATAAAAGATATAGGAGTTCCTTGCCACTAGACTTGCCCTACAAACAGTGCTAAAGGATTTCTTAATACTTAAAGGAAAGGACACTAGACAGTGGTATGCACCTTACTTCCTACAGGTGGTAAAATGCCAATGCATAAAAAGTAATGATAAATTATTGTTTTTTATGTACAATGTACAAAGACATAAGCGATAACAATCACAAAAAATTGTGGGGGGACAGAATGGTGTAGGAAAAGTATATGTGCATGTTATTGAAGTTAAGTTGGTATTGAACCAAGTATGTTTATTATATATTTAGAATGTTGAAATTTAAATCCATAGTAACAACAAGGAAAATATATACAGATGAAAATGAGAAGTCGTGCAATATGGTACAACACAAAATAGGAAATATATATAAAAGTAGGCTTTAATGGAAGTGAGGGACAAAAAAGTCATTACAGTTAAAAGGCTAAAAAGCAAAATGGCAAAGGAAAGTTCCATATTACCAATAGAGACTTTGAATATAAATGGATTAACTCTCCAGTCAAAAAGCAGAGTCTGGCAGAATGCATAAAAAGCATGACACAACTAAATATTGTCTATAAGAGATTCAACTTAAACTCAAAGATATATAGGGGAAGCGGCTGTGGCTCAATTGGTTGGGCTCCCGTTTACCATATGGGAGGTCCCAGGTTCAATTCCTGGGGCCTCTTGGTGAAGACAAGTCAGCCTGCATGGCACAGTGAGTGAGCTGGTGCAACAAAATGACCCAACAAAGGGAGACAAGCAGACACAGAAAAATGCACAGGAAATGGACACAATGAGCACAAGCACAAGGGGGAGAAAAATATAAATAAATAAAAAATAAATCTTTAAAAAAAAACAACAAAGATACATGCAGGTTGAGGGTGAAAAGATGTAAAAATATATCATGCATGTAGGAACGAAAAGAAAGCTGGGGGACTTATACTAATATCAGATAAAATAGACTTCAAGTAAAATGCAGTTATGAGGGACAAATATGGTCAATTTATACTGAAAAAGGGGACAATTCAACAGGAACTTGTAACATTTAAAAATTTAAAAGCAGCAAACAGCATAGCCCCAAAATATATTAATCGAATACTGACACATTTGAGGCAGGAATTGGTGATTTCACATTTATAGAAGGAGAATTTAGTGCACTACTCTCAATAATGGATAGAACATATAGTCAGAAGATCAGTAAAGAAGTAAAGGAAATGAATGGTACACTAATCCAACTAGAGCTAACAGACTTATATCGAACACTGAACTCAACAGAAAACAGAATACACATTCTTCTCAAGAACACATGGATCATTTTTCAGGATAGAATATAAGTTGGGTCATAAAACAAATCTTAATAAATTCAAAAGTATTGAAATCAGACAATGTATATTCTTCAACCACAAAAGGATGAAGCTAGAAATCATTAAAAGAGGGAGAAATGTAAAATTCACAAAAATATACAAATTAAACAGCATACTCCTAAACAACTAATGGGTTAAAAAGAAAATCAGAATTGAAATTAGGAAATATTTTTAGGTGAATGAAAATGAAAATACAGAATACCAAAACCTATGATAGTTAGCAAAGGAAGTGCTAAGAGAGAAACTTATAGCTTTAAAAACTTACATTAAAAAAAGAAGAAAGATTTCAAATCAGAATCCTGAACTCAAAACTGGAAGAACTAGCCAAAGAGGACGAAACTAAACCAAAAGTGAGCAGAAGGAAGGGAATAACAAAGATCATAATGGAGATATATGAAATAGGAAACAAACAAACAAGCAAAAAAACAGTAGAATCAAGGAACCCAAAAAGTTGATCCTTTGAAAATATCAATAAAATGGACTTTGGTCAGCTTGACTGACCAATAAAAGAAAGAGATGATACAAATAATGAAAATCAGAAATGAAAAGGGGGCATTACTATCAACCCCACTGAAAAAAAATGACTATAACAGAATACAAAGAACAACTATATGCCAATAAATTACATAACCTACATGAATTGGACAAATTCTTAAAAACACAACTACCTATATTGAGTCAAGAAGAAATAGAAGATCTATAGAAACCAATTACTATGAATGAGATTGAATTTTGATCAAAGTGAGCACTGGGATTGTTCCTTGTGCTTTCCTTGAACTCTGGGCTTCTGGGTGGTCCCCGCTGCTCCTGGCCAGCTCTGCTAGACTTTCATGAACCCTGATACAGAACTGCATTGGAGGATGTCCTTCTCCTCCATGGGTTCTCCCTCCTATGAGACTGGTTGCTCTCTCATTCCTCAAGTAGTCTCTTCCTACACACATCACAGAAGAATATCAGGGAAGGAAGTCTGCCTGTGCATTGAGTGTGGCCTCTTCAGCCCCCCCAGCCCAATCCATGGCCTGTCCTGCTCACAAGGGTTGAGTAGTGTAATTCCCCCACAGCTGAAACTGAATTTAGTGCCCAATCCAGAGCCATGACTTAAATAGCTCTGGTTGTTCATTACCTTTAAAGAAAGTGCACACTGCCTTGTTGTGCTTCTTGCAAGGCTCCCTATGTCATGGTGCACAGCCTGTGGGAAAGTTTGTGTGAAATGCAGGGCAAAGGGCAGTGGAAATTCCAGAAAGGTCAGAATTCATGGTGCCAAATGGTTAAGCAGGTCACAAGTGGGCATCCCAAATCTAGGAACTCCACATGTCAGAGGGAGTCCCGACATGAATTCTATGAAGTTCCCAGATTGGAAAGTGTGGGCAGGAGAAGCTACATGGCTAAGACCACAGGGGAGAGCCTGGTTTGCCTGAGCAGGACAGGGGAACTGAACCAAGGCAGGGGCCATAAAGGAGGGGTTCTGTGCTGAGAGTTGGGGCTAGAGGCAGAGGGAATAACCCACATGAGGGGATTTGAGCTGATGGATGGCCTTGAATTTGGGGAGGGACCTGAGATTGAAGCCTCACCAAGGTTCCTGTAGAAGGGGCCCATATGCAGCCCCACCTCAATAATTCCAAGTTAGACAAAAAATACATTTTCACACCACAACTCAAGACGATGTCAAATAAAATACAAATGCTCCTCAACCTAACTAGAAAAACCAACATCAAATGCAAATTACCTAATAAATCTTAGTGACAAGAGAATTCACTGACTGCCCTGAATGACTACTGGTCTAAGAAAAAGGACAATATTCAGTGAAAAATTAAATTAGAAGACAAGATAATGTGGTTTGGAGCATTGCCATGCAAAACAATTTTACAGCTCAACAAAGGGGCTACACCTTCAAACTTCTCTGGGGCCAGCATGCATCTGACCAGGGGCCCAGGATCATAGGCTCAGGCAAGGACCTTGGGCTCCATGTACAAGCAGCAGTTTGCAGTGGCTGCACCAAGGCATTGGAGGAGGCATCAGAGAATACAGGCAGGGAGACAGAAGAGCCACAATTGTTGCACAGTGCTGACATCTGTAAGCAGTTCAATGTGTGTATGGGGTTCAGCTTCATGTCCATGACTTGCCCGCAACAGAGTCATGCTCCACAGCACAGTGGACATCTTTGTTAATCACAGTAAGCTGCACATGGAGGGTTTCTGGAGCCTGAAGGAGGGTAAGGCAGTGAAGTTCATCTTTAAGAAGATTGCCAAGGGCCTGGAATCTGTCACCAGACCTGGTGAGGTGTTCTGTATTGGGAGTGAGAGGCAGCCAAAGAGGAAGAACATACAGAAGCACAGATCAAAAGCAGATATGTGCTATAACTGTGGAGGTCTAGATCATCATGCCACTTCAGCCAAAGAAGTGCCACTTCTGCCAGAGCATCAGCCATATGATGGCTTTGTGTCCAATGAAAGTTCAACAGAGCCACAGTTATGAGGGAAAGCCCTGCAATTTTCTGGAGGAGGAAGAGATCCACGATGTTACCTTGCACCCAGGTACCCAGAAATGAGCCACAGTATGTGGGGACAATCCTTTTGCCATCAGGAAGTACAAAGAGCAGGCATCAATTGGCACAGTGGGGAAAGTGCGAGAAGGTAGGTAGGGGACAGCTGTGGATCGCAGGCCAGGTTCCACAGAATCACCTCCTCATCCATCTTGGTTGGAATGAAGGGGTGAGGCAAAGGAACTCCAACCGAGCTCTATCCATATTCAAGTGATGACTTTTTTTTGTTTCTTTGTTTTTGTTGCTTGATCACCACAAAGAACAACTATTTGAACTACTTAATTTATGCCAATTTGAACTGGCTTTTCTGCCATCATGTCTGTCCTCTTGAATCCCTCCATCAGGAATGTGTTTCATGGAAGACTATGGTTTTTTTTTTTGTTTGTTTTTGTTTTTTATATTTTAAAAGAAGCTTAGATTACATAAATGTTACACAAAATTTACAGGGATTCCCATGTCCCCACCTCCCACACCTCCCATAACCTCCGACATAAACATTTTCATTACTGTGGCACACCACCTGCAATGAATATACACATCCTGGGACTTGCCAATAAGCAAGGATCATAGTTCACATTGTAGACTACACTCTCTCCCACGCAGTTCTGCATGTTATAAGTGGAAGTAAAATGGCCTATATTTGTCATTGTAATGTCACTCAGCATAATTCCCAAGTTCCGAAAAAAGCCCCTGTATTACACTGCTTTTATGTCTTCCTGCCCCGAAAGTGTCCAGTGGCCACTGTCTCCATCTCAATGTTGTAATTTCTTCCATTGCTTGAATCACAATGTGTCTACAACAGAATACCAGTAAATGCACTCTAGTCCATAGCTCTTCCCACAATCCTGAGGAGTCTGGGATGGTGAAGTCCACTCCACCTCCAGGTGAGAGCAGGCGTATATCCCATGGATAAGATGGATGGGATTATCCTTAGCCTTCTGTTATGGGATGCCTGAGGTTTGCCACCTGAGAGCCTCCTTGTTACTCAAATGTGGCCTCTCTCTAAGCCAAACTCAGCATATCAATGCATTACATTGCCCCCAGTGTGGGACAAGACTCAAAGGGATGAGCTTCCCTGGCAATGAGGGATCAATACCAAGTGCCAACTGGCAATACAACAGGAAAAAGACCTTGAATAAAAGGGGGGAAAAGTAAAGACAAATGAGTTCACATGGCTAAGAGACTTGAAAGAGAGTTAGGAGGTCAACCCAGAGGTAACACTTATGCACAACTCAGTAGGATCTCATAGAACACCAAAGTGGTATCATCCCAAAAAAAGTGGCTCCTGAGGGCTCTGGAGACACCTAGGTCCTATATAAGGAGGGACAGCTCCAGAGACTGATGCCTTATCAGTGGACTCTACTTTGGAATGTGTGCTCCTGAGAGCCAGAGAGGTAGACTCAAATAAGTCCTCCCTGCAGATGGTCCATCAGTCCCCTCTTTTAAAGCCTATATGTGGTGCTGGAGTTCATAGGGGTATTTTCAGAGACTGGAGACTTTAGCCTGCCCATGTGCCAGCTGTGCCTGGGATCTCGGTGGAGCTGCAACTCCTACTCTACAGCTCAGTGGACTTTCCCAAGACACATGGCAAGGTGATGATGATGGACAACGGCCATTCCAGGGAATGAAGAGAGTCTGCAGCTGCAGGCAAGATAATCCCATCCATCTTATCCATGGGAGATAAGACTAGGTTTTTAATTCGGTCACCCAATAACTTGTTCCCCTTCTGAAAGAGTGAAAATTAGTCTAACTGGGAAATGATGCAGAGAAGTTAGGAGAGGCTGGGCCAATTTACCGGTCAAGAGAGGAAGCCAAGTTTAAGTTAGCGCTATCTATATATGTAATAAGGAATTCCTGTAACCAACCTCTTTAGCCTAGTGCACAGGACTTGCTGGGCACAGCAGCTCCATCCTACCTTGGATTACGTTAGGCATGCCATGCACAATGGAAGTGTGTGTGTGTGTGTCCAAGGATGGATGTATGAAGCAAAGACTAAAATACTTAATGTTACAAAAATCTGGATTTTCCTGCTTGGGTTCTAGAGACAGGATGAGTGAAGGCTACTTTGTGGTGCCCAGAGCCAAACTCCTAGCCTACTGCAGCAGCGATTAGTGTCAAAGTAGTTAAAAGAGATGGGGGGTTCCTTTTACATGCTGTAGAATCAATATAAATCTCTCTGTGTTGAAATGGGGCAAATGCAAAATAATTCATGGGTGATGTTGTTTGATCCTGGGTTCTTTTCTTCCCCAAGTGCTGCCCCCTTCTAGTTATCATATTTGTCTGGGCTTTGTAGAACTTCATGAGTTGATTCGGTGATTTCTAGGTGACCTAGTCTGTGTAAATATAGCATGTTTGTTTTACAAGGGAAGGGGGCCTCCAACAAGGACATGAACAAAGTGAAGACCCTGTGCACATTGACATGCAGAATGACTCACGGGCATGCCAGAGGGGTGCCTGAAGAGGACTAGTGGGGAGCATGTCATTCTAAGTGTGTTTGCTCAGGGGCTGGTTGTGAGCAACTGAGGCAGCTGCACTGGTGTTCCTTCATGGTCAGGCAGAATCTGGAGGGGAATGGTGGGGTGTGCCAAGGATACCATGTGATATCACACAGGCATGGACAAAGTCTCAGGACTGGAAAGACAAAAAGACCAGAATGGTAGGGGAAGAGGTTGGCCACAAACTCACAATTGGCCCCCACATTTGGTGAGATAACTGATAATAGCTGGGACCCTTCCCCTTAGCATAAGCAACAGGAGGAATAATGAATAGTTTAAAAGGTAACCACAAAAGCCAGAGATCACTCTCTCTGCGTAGAGGATCCTGCATCAAATCTTGGTGTGTATTTTAGTCATTCTCTCCCATTTATCAGCCATCTCACTTCTTTCTCCCTATTCCCAAGAAATTCTCTTTACTCGTCTAAAATAAATATAAACAAAAAAATAAAATAAACAAATATGACTGCTGGAAGAACTTACAATTTAGGCCCAAATTTCTTTATGAGGATTTTAAAAATGAGGCTATTTTCAGAAATTCATTTGAAACATTTGAAAATTAGCTTAGATTGAAGCTCTTAACCACAGATCATAGTAGAAGTTTTTTTCCTTTCTCCTTTACTTTTTATTTATTTATTTATTTATCCCCCCTTGCTTCTTGTGCTTGCTGTGTCCATTCATTGTGTTTTTTCTCCGTGTGTGCTTATCTCCCCCTTGCTGTGAGGTCCCGCTGCTTCAGCCCACTGCGCCATGTGGGCTGGCCTGCCCTCACAAGGAGGCCCCAAGAAGTGAACCTGGGGCCTCCCATATGGTAAATGGGAGCTCTATAAATTGAGCCACACCCACTTCCCTTCTATACTTTTTTGACTAGAGTTATGTTATTTAATGAGTAAAATATAATTTAGAGAATTGCCTTGCTTTTTTTTTAAGGTTCTTTGTTCTGAAAATCAAACTTTGATCTGTAACTGACTGTATGTACTAAAGCAAAACAAAGTAAATGAGAAGGAAAGTTGGTTTGTTTTTATGACATATAACATTTTAAAAGTATTTAAACCATGACAAACAGCATTATACTATTGTCTAATATTATGCAGAAAACATTGTCAAAGCTCTAGGAATTTTATACACTATTTAAATATTTATATGAACATTTTAGCCATAGAAATTTAATGAACATATGTTTAGAAAATCACTTTTAATTTTTTAACATTTTCTAAGCATTTCCTATGCAACATATATCAAATAAACTTAACTATTTTTAGCACTTCACTTTTAAAAAGGTGAAACTTTTGAAATGCTTTGAAATAAAAGTTTTGAGTTTTAAATGGTTTGACTTTGAGAAAGAAAATGTTAAAAGTTGTTAGTTTTGAACATTATGTTCCTTTAAAAGTGAGAAGACTTGTTTTTATTAATAAAGTTAAAATAAAGTACGAGAAGTTATTTTAATAAAACGTAAGCTTTTTACATTTTACTTTAATTATCAGGAGAAAAACTCTTTATAACCTTTTACTAAAAAGACACCAATGATTTAAGAAACTTGTCAATTTAATAGAGCGACAACTAAATTTCAATTTTGCACTAGTAAAAATTTTGATACTAAGAATTTTTAAACTTTATAGATATACCCATTCAATCTTTCCCAAATTAGACC
>JAQZBX010009042.1:0-46831 GCA_029593785.1 Cabassous unicinctus | reverse complement strand
AGATGTGTGGAAAACACAAGAGAAGTGATTTGTAGTCTTATTGTTTGGTAGAAAGTTACTGCATAATTTTGCATTACTGGCTTTTAATAAATGCCATTCAGAGATGACATCAAGTGGAACATGAGTGGATAGGGATTTTGCTCTTAGAAAATCTCTATCCAGACCCTTGAAAAATGCAATATAAATAAAAACAGGTGTTTGATGTGTAAAGACATTTTCTCTAATCTCCCATCCTCCATCCAGCTTACTGGGGCTGCCATGATGCAGTTGTGCTTTACAGAGTGAGATGTTTGCTCTTTTCATGCTTTGTGATTCTTCCCAAGCAGGTAATCAATCTTTATAAAAGTTCTCTGGTTATTAAAGCAATAAAATTATTCCCATATCTAGAGAAATGGCCAAAAATGTTTTTTAAACTACTTTAAGAAATCCTACCAAATGAATAAACTTGTATGACAAGTACTCTTTCCAGTATCTATGTAAGTGAAGTTCTCCTAAAATAAGATTAAAACATCGTATGAATTCAGTGGTGTTTCAAAAAAGACTCAAATAACACCCAATTTGCCCAATGAGAACACGTTCAAGCTGGATTGTATTTTCTGTTATGATGTACCCATTATTCTTTGTGCACTTCCTTGCTTTTTGGCATAAAAATGTATTTCAGATACAACTTATACTTGCCCTGTTCCAGCCCTGACTCAGCCATTTCTCGAAGAAGCCCTGTTTGTTTTTACTGGAAAATGGTATTTAGAAGCCAGTATCTGGATCTGTTCCTAAGTCCTCTCAGTGGAGAGAGATAAGGAATATTTTTATCTACACATATAAATAAATAGATAAGTTATTTACATATTCTTTTCCTCTCTCCTTATGTATAACTCCCTTCAACAATGAGAAAGAAACCTGTGTACATTGTTCTTAATATTTAATTTATTTCATCAATCTTCCTGACTGTAACTAGGATCCCATGTCTGCCACAAAGCTCTTCCTTAAACTTAACAACCTCTTCTCCTTGCCTCAGCAGGATACATCCCCTATCCTACTAGAAGCACCCTTCTCCTTGCTTTGGCTCCAGCTTCCCATGTCAGGCCAGCCCTGGTATAATCCTCTGCCTCATGGTGCTTGGGCCCATCATGAACAATTACCTTGCTGTTTCCTACTCAGTGGCTTAAAAAATTTTAATCAATATATAATATATATAAAACTACTAGTTAGAAATTTGAAATAATGTGAAAAGTTTGCAAATATAAGAAACAATAACAATTAACATTGATAAACAAAATATACAAGATGCATATGAAGAAGATTATTGTTACTTTGAGGAGAGAAAAAAAATGTCTGTTCTTGTTGCGGATAAAAAGTTTATAAAGCTGTCAATTCCATTTATTCTAATCTATTAACATAAATTTGATGAGCTCTCATAAAAAAACACCAACAGAATTATATATACTATAATTTATGTAAATACACAATATGTTTTTATATTACTGGGTTGATTTTAAATTTCATAAAGAAAAATAACTATGCAAATAGATTGGAATATTCAGAAAAAGAGGGAATGTTGTAAAAAAAGTTAAAGCAGATTGTTAATAGTGCAGCCCTAGACTAACAGATCAAATATGTAGCATCTAGAAATAAACATTGAAATAAATAATAATACATTACACCTCTGGGTGACATTTTAAATGATTGACAAAATATGGATTATTTAAAAATTATTGTTGAGAAATTGAGTATGCAGAAAAACTACACCAGAACCCCAACCAAAATCAATTCCAGATTAATCAAATATTTGAATTTATGAGGCTCAACAATAACAGTATTAGAATAAAGTAAGGACATAAAAAGTATATTATTTCCACAGGGAAATTAGTGTAAAACTCCAGAAGCAAAAATGAAATGTTAATAAAAGTCAAGTATTCTTCATGAAATAAAATATCTTAAAGAAATGCCTCCCTACAAATTTCTTGGGGGACTCTAGGCACCTGATGACCCATAGCTAGCTTTAGTTTTCCCCATTCTGAATGGTCCAGCTTGCCCATATCCTTATACTCAGGAATTTGTGCTCCTCAATGAAAAGTAAAGTTCTTCCTGGATGTACAAAATGTAGATATTGACTTAGGATTCTAGTTCACCTTTATCACACACAGAATGTGTGAAAGAGATTATATTTGTTTTTTATTTTTAATATTCCAAAAATTTGACCACAGCCTAAAACTTGGTTGAGGTCACAGAGATTTCAGATTCCTTTGTGTCTGTCTGGAGACTGTTGATTGTGGGTTCTCTGTGACCTACATATATGGGGGTCTTTGCTGTTTGGCAGGAGGGTTGGGGGAATGATTGGTGTACAAGGTCCCTAAGGGTAGAGAAAAGAAAATAAAGGAATCTGATATTTCTCCATCTTTCTGGACTATTTCTTCCCCTGCTTCTGCTTCTGCTTCTGCTGCTTCAAGCCCACTTGAAAATCAACAGAGACTGAAGACACTGTTTCCTAGAGAACTCTTTGAGATATGGTAGGGGAAGGGGAACAATAGTACTGTTTAGATGTTCAAACAACAGACTGAATTTGGAAAGAGTGGTTATTCTTACCACAGTGTCTCTCTGATGCTTGGGATTGGTGGCTTTGGGATTGTATTAGTCAGGGTTCTCTCAGGAAACAGAATCAACAGGAGATATCTGTCAATAATATGAGATTTTAAAAAAGTCTTTCATGTGACCATGGGGATGCACAAGTCCAGGTTCCGCAGGCAAGCTGCAAACCAAGGGCTCTGATGAAAGTCTGATGAAAGGTCCTTGATGAGTTTCTGGGAGAAGTTGCCTGTCCAACGACGAGCTGGGAAATTCTCTCTGAATGTTGAAATCACTTCCCCTTTTAAGGCATTCTATTGATTGGATAAAAGCATCACCCATTGATGATGCAATCTCCCTGATTGATGCAGATGTAATCAGCCATCCACGCAGTAAACTCACTGGTGATCAAAGTCCATAAATGCTCTCGTATTACAATTAGCCCAGTACTTGCTGGACCAAACACATGGACACAATTACCTGGCCGAGTTGACACATTAGCCTAACCATCACAGGCATCTTTGAGAGACTGTATCCTTTGTAACTTCATCCAGTAGGGACCATCAGGAATGGAAGCAGAGAGGTATGTTCAAGCACATTTGTGAGCAGAAGATATTGCCAAGGGGAAGCTAGGAAGGAAAGAAAGGTCAGAGTAGATGTTACAAGTGGTCATGGCTTAAAAGAAGAGTTGGGAGCCCATGTGGGCTATTGCAGGGAATGACTAAGAAATATTTGGATGCGGATTTTGGAGGAGGCTGGAGAATTTTCCCAGATAAATGGAGATCAAAGCAGGTTATTTGTGTTATCAAAGTGAGTCTTATCTGTCCCCATCCTGAGTACAATTATTCATTGTATTATTAATTAAATAAGCTATTATTTAATTCTGAATGACATTCAATAAATCTGCTCTGATTTCTGACTTTTAGGTTAAGACTAACTACCACTTATCACCCATTTTTTTCCTTATTAGTAAACAATTTGATCATCAATTCTACAATCATATGCGTTCAGCTTTTAGCAATGACTGTTTTATAATTACTTAGGTAACTAAAAATTATAGATTCCATATTCATAGTATGGTGTGTGTGAGGTATTTGGAAGTCAATAAGTACATTGACAATTTTGATATGATATTACAAAATGTGTGATGGCCACATATACAGAGTTAAAAAGTTATACAGGGAGTGCATGTGGCTCAAGCAGTGAGCACCTGCTTCCCACATGGGAGGTCCCGGGCTCGGTTCCCGGTGCCTCCTGAAAAACAACAACAATAAGCAAAACAAATGAAAAAACCAACAGGGGGCCGATATGTGGCTCAGTGGTTGAGTGCCAGCTGCCCACATACGAGGTCCTGGGTTCAATCCCCTGCCTGGTACCTCAAAATAAAGTTATACGGAGAACCAGGATCATAACTTTGTTTGGGAGAGTCAGGAAAGGTCTCCCATAAGAGGTAAAATCTAAGCCGTAAAAGATGAATAGTTGTTTCCAGATGGTGAGAATGAAGGGGAATAGCCCAGGCAGAGAGAACAGCACATGTAAATGTGTTACGAGATTTGTTAGCAAACTATAAGAGATTTTAAACTTCTTCAGCATATAAGATGAAATGGTTTTTAGAGTACATATAATAAAATGATTCTTAAGGTCACCCTTTGCACTTTATGATGGGAAATCACTGAACAATTGTAGTAAAAGATTAATATGACTATATTTTAAGGTATAAACATTGATGCCATTATGTATTAAAATAAATATAATTATTTACATATGAATATGCACAAACATATTTAGTTTTTCATTTTCCTTCTTACATTCTTCGGTTTCTTCTCTTCCTCTATTTGGATATGCCTTCACAATGTTCACTTCAAAATCCCATCAAAAGACTCTTTGGAGATAAGATGAAGAAAATCCATGAAATGACTCCTAGAGGGGCCTGATAGGATAAGGTGCTTACATATAACTACCAGTATAATTTTTTTTAGGTAAGTTCACAGAAAATTCATGGATCTGCTGCTTGAGAGACATATTTAGAAGGGATATTCTCCACAGAAGAATGCCTTTCTCTATTACCCAATTGTGCATTCAGTTTCTGAGTTATGATAAACAAATAAACATCAAATTCCACATTTTGGAAATCTATCATTCCTTTTTTCTTTTTAGAGAAACCAAAGCACTTTTATTGATGGTAAAATCATAAAATTAACATGCAAAATTTTGTATTCCTCAAGCACATTCCACAGATACACATATGAGTTTTTATAGCATAATGACTTAGTTTTGTTTTACTCAATAATAACAGTTGATTGTTTCATTTGTTGTTGATCATATTTTTTTTCAATTGGTGATTATATATTTGTACCATTTACATGCAAAGAAAATATTTGTTGTGACATTATATTTGTTTCATTTTCTGTATACATGCATACTTACATGTATTATACTGTTTGCTTTTACTATGGTACCCCTGTTAGTTTTTTTTTCTTTCTTTCTGATTTTAAATCAAAGAAGTTGTAGGTCTACAGAAAAAATCATGCATAAAATACAGAGTTCCATATACCACCCTGTGATTAACAGCTTACATTAGTGTGGTACATTTGTTACAATTCATGAAAGAACACATTTATAATGTACCATTACCTATAGACCATGATTTACAGTAAGGTTCACTGATTGTGTTGTACAGTCTTATTTTTAACAAATTTGTATTCTAGAAAAATATATACACTTAAATTTCCCCTTTTAACCACAATCACCTATATAATTCAGTGCTGTTAATTATATTCACAATATTGTGCCACCATCACCACCATTTATTACCAAAACCTTATGATCAACCCAAATAGAAGCTGTACAATGTAAGCATTAATTTTTCTTTACCTGCCCCCTCTCCCATGGTAATCTATCAATCATTTCTTAATAAAACTTTTGCTTTAATAAATCTTCAAGTCCAGTCATTTTTTTTTTCTTTTCACTTAGTTCTTTTTCTCTTCATTGGTGACATGATTCCCTCAAGAATCTTTTCATAAAGATAGGTATTTTCTTTCTAAGAAAAAAGGGATTTTAACCAGTGAACAGTTATCTGCATCTCATTGTCTTCTCTAGTGTCAACCGCATTTGCACTTACCATGAGGAACAAGTCCAAAAATCTAGATTGCCAGGGTCTTCTGAGGAGAGGATGGAAAGTGTTATCTTGATACCTCAAGGTGTTTTGCTGATGCTCCCACTCACTGTGATATGGATACCCTTTTAAATTTCACTTGCAGAATTAATGAATAAATGTACAATGTATTCTGCTCCCCTTCTCGCCTGCCAAAGTATGAATGTACATCTACATTGTAAATTATAAAATAATATTGTTTTCTAAATCTGGAAGGTAAAGTATTTCCCAAATGATTCCAAAATTCAAAAAATAAATATAAATCTAATAATACAAGACAGTAAAGTGTATATTTTTCCCTCAGATAGCCTGGTTAATTCAATGTCATCTTTAATAAAGTCAGAATGAAGGAAAACTAATGACTTGTTTAGTAACTAGGTGTTGAGAAATTACTTTACTCTTACAAATAATATATTTTCCTTAGTGTATTAGCATTCTATTAATGCTGTAAAAATTACCATAATATTGACTTAAAACAACATGAGTGTATTATCTTACAGTTATTTAGTTTACAGTCTGAAATGGGTCTCACTGGACTAAAATTAAGATGGTCCTTTCTGGAAGCAATTCTGGTATGACAAATACCACACAATGGGTTGGCTTAAACAACAAGAATAGATTGGCTCATGGCTTCAGAGGCAAGAAGTCTAAGAATCAAGCATTGGCAAGGCTATGCTTTCTCCCTATAGTCTGCAACATTCTAATTATGGCTTGTTGCAATACTTGGTGGTCCTTGGCTTGCATCTGTGCCTTTCATTACATGGCTCTCTTTCTCCTTGTGTCTGCTCTGCCAGTTTCCACTGGTTTCTAGATTGTGGCTCCTTCTTTGGCTTATTCTGACTTACTGTGTCCAAATATTTTCTGCTTATAAAGTACTCCAGTAATCTAAATTAATGTCTGCCCTAATTCAGTTAGGCCACAACTTAACAAAAAATAAAACCTGCAAAAATGTCTATTTACACATGACTTCATACCCACAGGAATATAGATTAAGATCAAACTTTAACCTATGAGAGACCATCCTCTGGACCCCCAAAAGACATGTCCTTTTCACATGCAAAGTACATTCACCCCATATCAACAACCCAAAAGCCTAAAGTCATTTCTGTAGCAATGCTAAGTCCAAAGTAAAATCAGTATAGATGTGGTCTGTTCTGTGGCAAAATTCCTTTTTGTTTGTGTAACCTGTGAAACCTAGAAAACAAATTATCTGCTTCCAAAATACAATTGTGGAACAGGCAAAGGATAGACATTCCCATTCCAGAAGGGAGAAATTGGAAGGAAAACATGGGTCATGGGTCTCAAACAAGTCTGAAAACCAACAAGGCAAACTCCATTAGATTTCAAGGTCTGAGAGTCATCTTTGGATGGATGCCTTGTCCTCCAGGCCTGCTGGAGCAACAGGCTCACTCTTTCCAAGCACTGGGGCAACAGCGTGTTCTGCCAGTACACTAGGGTCTAGATCCCACCCTCTCTGACTCCTGGAGTAGTTGCCATGCTCTGATTGAAAACTGAGACTTAGAACCTAACTCTCTGAGTAATAGGGTGGTGGCTGAACTTCCCCCAAATGGAGCAGAAAGCTTGCCTCCTCCAAGTTCCCCTGGAGGAAGCCCCTTTATCTTGGCCTGAGGAGATCTCTTCAGTTCAGACCTCTGCTTTCATACCCTTGAAGTCATTTTTCCTTCATTCTGTCCTGTCTCTGCCTTTTTCATTCCAGGCAGGCAGTGCTTCTGCTCATACAAAATTCTGAAAAATCTTGCCAGTTTTGTATACACCTCAAGGGGATCCAGACCACCAAACAAAAGGATTTTCCACAGATCCATCCTGGATAAGTACATTCCCAATCCTGATTTCATTTGCAATTGCTGACTGGATTCATGAGTCATGCTTATTCTCCTTACCAAAGGGTGGTTCACTCACACCATCATTAGCAAAGGATGGCTCAGTAATATCCTTGCATAGAACCCTGCTCTCTGTAATTCCTTCTTCCGGGAGAAGTCTCCTCCTGGGAGTTCAGGGAGAACCTTAATGGAGTCATTTCTGGTCCTACTCTCAGAGCCCACTGTTTGAATAGGCTGAGAATTTTCCAAATCATCAACTGATGGTTCCTTTGTGCTTACGGGTTCAGCCCTTAATTTATCCCTTTCCTCTATTATTTTACTATAAGCAAAACAAGGAGAAACCAAATTGACCTTCCAAATTTTGCTTGGAAATTTCCTCAGCTAAATATCCAAGTCCATCATTTATAAAGTCTGCCCTTCTAGCTGAATCAGAACACAATTTTACCATGTTTCCAATAACACATCCATCATTTCCTTCTACAGCCTCACTGGAAGCACTGTTAACAAACATATTTCTACCAACATTCCACTCATGACAAATTTTACATTTTCTAAGACAATAGAAACTTTCTCTACTGTTCTTACTTATTATTAAGCCCTTACCAGAAATGCCTTTAATATCCATATTCCTACTGACAGCCTCTTCAAAGCTATCTAGGCTTTTTCTACCAAATGTATCAAAATTCTTCCAGCCTCTGCTCATTGCCAAAACCACATTTACATTTTTAAGTATTTGTAATAGTGGCACCTACTTCTGATAGCAAAATATGGTCTTAGTTGTCAGGCTGCTATTGCAAATACCACACAATGGTTTGTTTAGCTTTAAAAACAAGAGTTTATTGGTTCATGATTTGGGAAGCAGGAAGTGCAAAATCAAGGTGTTGGGAAGGCAATGCTCTTCCCATGAAATCTGTAGCATTCTGGTTCTGGCTTGCCACAATCCTTGGAGTCCTTTGGCTCGCAGCTTTGCCTCCTATTATGTGGTGATCTCTCTTCTTGTGTCTGCTCTTCGAGATTCCATTGAATTCTAGCTTCTGGCTTCTCTCTGTGATTTCCACAGATTTATACTGTCCAGATTTCTTCTGCTTATAAAGGACTCCAGTAATACAGATTAAGGTCCACTCTGATTCAGTTAGGCCATATCTTAAATAAAAATAACATCTTCAAAAGGTTCTATTTACACATGAATTTGCACCCACAGGAATGCTGGTTAAGAATAAGAATACGTCTTTTGAGAGGGTGCATCATTCAACCTTCCACAAGGTTCTAGGGGAGAATTCATTTCCTTGCCATTTTCAGCATCTAGAGATAGCCCACAGTCCTTAGTTTATGCCCCCCTTCCTCCATCTTCAACGTCAACAACATAATATCTATTTAAGTCTGATTTCTCTTTGACTCTGAACACAATAGAGGAAGTTTCTACACATTTAAATACTCATAGGATTAGATTGGGCCCACCCAGATATTCAGGATTATCACCCCATCTCAAGGTCTTTACCTTAATCAAACCTGATATCACCTTAATATGAAAGGTAAAATATTAATAAGCTTCAAGAATTAGAACATGGGCATCTTTTGGTGTAATTATGCTGTCTACCACACTTAGTTTTGCTTTGTTTTTTCTTTTGACACATTCACTTGGATAAATTGGAATGATCTTCTGAGTGTGTTTACTTATTAAAGCAAAGTTTAACATACTGGTAAGCCTTGTGAAATTCCCCTCAGTACTTGACATTAGATAACTCTTAGAATTTATGTATGTAAAACAAGAAATATGCCTATTTATGCTTCTGTTACATGATCATATTTTAAATATTTCTTAAAAATTTAATAATGAGTTCCTACAAATTGTTTGTTTAATATATTATATCATTTATTTGTGTGAAGACAACTGAAAGCAGCAAGGAAATCAATATATGTGAAGCATATACTATGTACAATGCCCTGCAGTACAATAATTTATTTGAACATTAAGCAGAATTTTTACTAACTGTTGCTTCCCATTTTACAGATGAAGATACAGGTACTCAGAGAACTTAAGTGAGTTGTCCTTATTTCTTTAGGACACAAGGGCTGGACCATGGACTCAAATACAAACTTGCCTGGTTACAAAACCCACATCATTTCCAGAATATAGCACTAAAAGGTGTGAAGGTTGGTAATGCCATTGAGTAAATTAAATGATCTTTGCCAAATTGAAATAACATTTAAAACTAGACCTTCCAGATAAGTTTCTAAGGTAGATATTTGAATGGATCAACCTAAGATATGCTTCAGTTTTTTATTTTAAGTGACCATTTTTTCAGGTTAAGGATTGATTTGCTTGCCAATCACAAACTTGCTGAGGCTACAAACTGATGAGACACTTAAAAGATGCTGAAATTATGGGTGGAGCAAACATTTCTTTGTAGGCATTTGACAAATAAAAGAGTGCAGAATGACACTTTTACATTTTGCCATCTGGGGGGTCAGGGATTTTATTTTCTCCTGATGGCAAATCTTTGAATTATAAGCCACTGTCTGATCAGACACATATTTGACTTTAGCTAAAAATTTCAGCAAGAATTCTCAGTGATTTTTGTGCATAGTCTCCCAGAACAGAATCACTGCTTAATGTAATGTTTCAAGCACAGCTTTGTGTATTTAATTGAAAGTTTATAAAATTAATATTCTACATTCCACATATATAAAAATGAAATGTTTCTCTTCAGATTCTGATTTATTTTACTTTTTTTTTTATACTGGTGATGATGGCTGGGAGTTACTTACCCCATAAAAAACATGTTCTTAATCTTAATGCATTCCTGCAAATGGACCATTGTAGATAGGACTTTTGATGAAGTACTTCAGTTATGGTGTGGCCCAACTGCATTAGGATGGGTCATAACTGCATTATGGAAGCCTTATGTGGAAGACAGCAGAGAAGCCATGGGGAACAGCTAGAAACTGAAAGACAACCTAACCAAGAAGAGAAAGAAGAAGATGTCACCTTATGCATTGCCATGTGACAGAAAAGCCAAGGAACCCCAAAGATTGTCAGCCAGCCAGAAGATACCAATCCTAGAAAGAAGCAAGCCTTTTAACCTCTGAAACCACGAACCATTAAATTTCTCTTGTTAAGCCAAACCATTTTATGGTATTTTGTTTTAGCAGCTAGGAAACTGTAACACTGGTCTAACTAGATAGATTAGGATTCTTAAATGTCACCTCATAATAAGTTTCATGAAAAGTTCCTTTTTATCTTATCAGTCTCTGGGCTATCCAACAAAGGAAAGATAGCTGGGACAATGAAATAAATAAGATACAGAATTTAGGAAGAAGAAGAAGGTGATGATATAATAGGGTAAAGAATGAAAGAGAAATTTCCAAGCTTGTGTTTCTAAGTAGTTTGTGGCAATTGATCATATATTTGAAGACATGATTACGCAGAGCTAGGTTGAATGGCAGGTGTGACTTCATCTTAGGAATATCCCCTGGCAGTTGGCTATTTTTACACAGGAACTTGTTGGTAGTGGGGCCAGTCAGAGTTGTCTCAAAGATGAGATCTGGTCAACTCTCAAATCCTTGGGAACTATCATCAGGATTCCAGAGGATCGTTTCATAAACTATGAAAAAACAAGAGATAGGAGGTTTACTGTTGATAATCAGTTTTAGCACCCCAAAGACAGACAGAGGCGTCTTGATAGACACTGAGATGTCAGGCAGACTTCAGGCAGGACGTTACTTTGTTCATTAACTAAACACATCTTCAATATTTCTTTCCCTCCTCAAACCAATTCAGATTTCTGACATAATACAATGTGAGTTAATAGATTTACTATATAGATAGCATGAACCTAGTAGGTTCACTTTTTCTAAGAAATGGTGAAAGAGGGATAAGAAAGCAGCCAAAAAGAGACAGTCTCTGCCATGGTAATTAGAAGAAGTGAGGAAGGGGGTGCATAAAAAAAAACAACACAAAAATCATCAGCTTTAAAACTGGAGACTTCTATGTACAAATTCTGACTCAGTCACTTACTAACAGTAGGACCTTGAGTAAATTACTTACTTCTCTGAGTCAGGGTTTCTTAATATAAAACACAGAATTGTAACATCTAGTTCTTAAGGTCACAATGAAAATCAAGAGAAATAATATATAAGTGTCTATTGCAATGCTCACTTTATAATTGATAATATTAAGTAATTATAATTACTATTTTGTTTTCTAAATTTTTAAAGGTTTAAAAGATAATTTCTGTAGTGGTTACTTTGATAGCCAAAATTTGTCTTAATTCCATTCCTGTAGGAACAATAATGCATCAAAATGAATCCCTTGGAAATTCTAAATTTAGAACAGCACATGTTTTTCCAATACTGAGAATGATCTCCTTCTCTCCTCTTTCTTCATCTCTGTAACTAGCTTCACATTCTCCCAGCATGGACAATTAGAACACACAATCATTCATAAATTAATTTTAAAAAATAAATACATATTTATTACATAGCTATGATGATGATGAATTTGAAATTGAGAAAGTATATAATATTTGGCATATACCATGGAAAACTGTTTTAAAATACAACTCTTTTAGTGCATTCCTCTAAAGCTATGGAGCTTTTGACAATATGATAAAAAATGAAATCTCTGCCTCAGCAGCAAGATTCTGACTAGCAGCTTAAATAAACTCTAAAGAAACATTTTTCTTTATTATTTTCCCAACTTAGCAGCATTCTTTTTCTCCTTAGAAGTCCTTCTGTAGTGATATGTAGGCTTGGTATTTTCTATAGATATTACAGCACAAGATCAAAATGTGCAGGAAAAAAATAAGGGGCGCATGAGGATCATCTCTTGTCCTTAGGCAGTGCTCTGCCAACAAGCAGTTCCGTTTGTTTTGCTGAGGTCTTGTCAGGCATCCTGTTCCTTGACGGAGAAGATAACGTCTTGGCAGTAGCTGCAAAAGGAGCTGAGTAATAAAACCTCAGTCTTTCTGTCAGGAAACTGCCTGAGATTTCTTTTCTCACAACTACGTTATGTGTCTTTACAAGTCTTTCCTTTGCTATACACTTTGGCATTACCCAATAGAAATGTCCACAGAGAATATTTTGTTGTTCAAGTCCTTTACCTTAATATTTTAGGTGATATTACGGCTTAGATGATCTTTGAAAAGTTGAAAACATTGAAAAGATATTTCTGTAAGACTTGAAATTTTCATATGTTTTGAAGTCCAAGCAAATGCTTTTGTTTTCTTAATCAAGATAATAAAATTTTACTATTGCACTTAATTTACTGATATTTTTCAGAAAAAAAAATATTTAAATTAGCAGCTTAGTGCGTTCTACACTGTGAATTTATACAGTATATTAAATATATAGAAAATAAGCTAATATTACAATATTTATAAGGGTTATTCAAATGTAAATATTGTAAAAGTAAAGTATGAGCACAATCAACTGAATAAGCACAGAATTTCTGATGGAAATGGGCTATTGTAAAATATGTGAATGGATAAAAAATATTTTTGTTTTGACCTGGAGATGTTAATCAAGGCTCAAGACATGATGTAGCTGAAGAAGTACAGATGACTTAGGAAGAGGAAATTTATTAAAGAAAAAGAGGTAGAAATGAGTCACATAAATTACATGTCTCTACTCTGCATTATTTCTTACTTAGCCCCTATTTCTTCCTATTTCCTTAATAAAATAGAGTATGTGGCCCTTTTCTAAAAAAAATAAATATATTGTTGGTGCATGCCAGAATATGGATGAACCTTGAAGATATCATGTTGAGTAAAATAAGCCAGACACAGAAGGATAAATATTGTATTATCTCGCTGATTTGAAATAATTTTAGAATAAGCAAATTCATAGAGTTAGAGTCTAGAATATAGGTTACCAGGGTATAGGGTGGGGATAGGGAATGAGAAGATAAGGTTTAAAATGTGTAGGGTTCCTATGTGGAATGATGGAAATGTTTTGGGAATGGATGGTGGGGATTGTTGAAGGACATTGTGAACAAAATTAACAGCACTGAAATCTATATCTGAAGGTGAATAAAAGGGGAAATGTTAGATTGTATGTATGATAAAAATAAAAATGTTATTGGGGCATAATGCACACAGCACACAATTCATCATCAACACAATCAATTTTGAAACTTTCATTGCTGCAAAAAGAAATTTTCTACCTATTAGAAGTCACTCCTCACTTCCCTCCAATTCTCCCAACCCAGGGAACCACTAAGCTACAGTCTGTCTACACAGATTTGCCTATTCTGATAATTTCATATAAATAGAATCATACAACATATGGCTTTTTATGACTGACAGTTCTTTTAACACAATGTTTTCAAGATTCAGCCATATTATAGTGTTTATCAGCACTCCATTCTTTTTTATTGCTGAATAATATTCCACTGGATGGATTCCTTTTGGATTTGGTTTACAAGTATTTTGTTGAGGATTTTTGCATCTATATTCATTAGAGAAATTGGTCTGCAATTTTCATTTTTCATAGAATCTTTATCTAGTTTTGATATTAGGGTGATGTTGACTTCATAGAATGAATTTTGTAGAATTCCTTCCTTTTCGATTTTTTGCAAGAGCTTGAGCAAGATTGGTTAGACCATCTTTGAATAATTGGTAGAAATCACCTGTGAAGGTATCTGGTCCTGGGCTTTCTTTTGGGGGGGGGGGTGCGGTTTTGATGACTGTTTCACTCTCTTTATTTGTGATTGGTTTATTGAGGTCTTCTATTTCTTCTAAGGTCATTGTAGGCTGTCCATGTGTTTCTAGGAATTTGTTCATTTTGTCTAAATTGTCTAGTTTGTTGGCATACAGTTGTTCATAGTATCCTTTTATGTTCTTTCTTATTTCTGCAGGGTCAATGGTAATGTCCGCCCTCTCATTTCTTATTTTATTCGTTTGCATTTTCTCTCTTTTTTACTTTGCCAGTCTAGCTAAGGGTTTGTCCTTTTTGTTAATCTTCTAGAATAATCAGCCTTTGGTTGTGAAGCATTCCTTTTCTCTTGTTGCTTTCAGATTCCTCTCTTTATCTCTGGTATTTGTCATTCTGAAGAATAGGTATCTCGAAGTAGGTCTATTTGGATTTATTCTGTTTGGGGAGCATTGTCCTTCTTTGATATTGATATTTATGTCTTCCATAAAGGTTGAGAAATTTTCAGTCATTATCTCCTCAAATATTCTTTCTGCCCCTTTTCTGTTCTCTTTTCCTTCTGGGACAACAATAGCACATATGTTTGTTCTTTTTTGCATGGCCATTCAATTCCCTGAGACACTGTTCCATTTTTTTCCCCATTCTCCTCTCTTTCTGTTCTTCTGTCTCTGCATGATCAGATGCTTGGTCTTCCAAGTCACTAATGTTGTCTTCCATCAATTCAAATCTGCTGTTATATGCTTCTAATGTTTTTGTTGTTGTTGTTTTGTTTTGTTTTTTACTGGAGGTCCCAGGGATTGTACCCAGGTCCCTCCATATGGGAGACGGACACCCAACCATTTGAACCACGTCCGTCCCCCTCTAATGTGTTTTTAATCTCATCCATTGTGTCCTTCATTCCGATAAGCTCTGTTACTTTTCTTTGCAGGTTTTCAAATGTTCTTTATACTCACCCACTGTCTTCTTAATATCCTTTGATTTAGGAGATTTGCGGGATTTTTGTAGATTACTTGTCTTAAATCCTGTGTCTCATCAGGATTTTTGGTTTGTTCTTTAGGCTAGGCCATTTCTTCCTGTTTCTTAGTATGGCTTGCATCATTATGCTGATGTCTAAGCATCTGAATATGTTGGTGAATTTATTCTGACAGAAAACTACTTTCTCTTGCATAGTGGAGTTGTTTCACAGCTTTTCTTGGATTTTTGGTTTAACTTATTCTGTTTTTAAAATTGCCCAGCTTAATTTATCAAAATAGTGTCAGGGACTCACTAATGGGGTGCAGATTGCTCAAAGGGGTGGGACATAAGACGCCTAAAAGCATTTTTCCCCTCCTTGCAGTTTCCCTGCTGGCCAGCAGAGGGTGCTTGTTAGCAAATCTTTCCACAGAAGTGTCTGTTTCAACTTAAACTTGCCACTGATTCTGGTCTGGCTTGGGCCAAGATTCAGTGTGGCCTCTGAGGCAAAATTCACTGAAGAGAACCCACTCTCTGCCCTCTGCCACACTGTTTCTCTTCCCAGGGAGGAAGAGGTCTGTTTCCACCTCAGTTGGCTGCAGAAAGCCATGGGTTTTATCAAGGCTGTTCACCTTGATGGTGGGGGATGAGTGCCATTCTTAGCCAGGGGGTTAGTAACTCACAGGGTCCTTTCAGCTTCATCTTTGTCCTGTGCCCTCCTGGAAGATGTGCAGCACTCTCCTGGTCTGCATATCCCCAAAGCAGCTCCCTCAAGGAGATTTTTGCCCTTCCTCCATTGTTTTTGTGAAAGAGTTGGCCTTGCCTGCTTATTCCAACACCATCTTCCTGGAAGTCTTCACTTGATTATTTTGATTGCTGTGGTTTGTGTGAGCCTTCCAGTTTTGTTATTTTTTCAAGATTATTTTGAGTTCCTTGCATTTCTGTATGAATATTAAGTTTAGCTTGCCATTTTCTATAAAGAAGCCAGCTGGGATTATGGTAGGAATTTTGTTGAATCTGTAGATCAATTTGGAGATTATTTCTATTTTAACAATATTAATTACATGCACAAGGGATGTCTTTATACTTATTGATACATGTACAAGGGATGTCTTTATACTTATTTAGGTTTTCATTCATTTCTGTCAACAATGTATTGTATATTTTAATAGTATAAGTTTTACACTTCCTTTGCTAAAATTTTTTCCTACTTGTTCTTTTTATGTTATTTTAAATAAAATTGCTTTCTTAATTTCAATTTCAGGTTATTCATTGCTAGTATATATAAATATAATTGATTTCATATATTGATTTTTTATCTTGCAACTTTGATGAACTTTTTAATTCGTTCTAATAGATTTTTTAGGGCACTCCTTAGTATTTTGCATATATAAGATCATGTCAAATGCAGATAATGTTTCATATTTCTTTCAAATATGGATGCTATTTGTTTATTTATTGCCTGATTGCCCTGGTCAGAAATTCAAGATTGTTGTGAGAGAGGACATCCTTGCCCTGTTCCTGATCATAGAGGGCAAGTTAGAGATAATGTTGCAAGTAATTGGTTTATAGTTTCTAGTCTTTTGTTTTTTGTTGATCTTTGCCTATTTGTTCTATCTATTAATGTAAGTGGAATGTTAATATTTACACTTACCGTTGCACTGAATATTTCTAGTTTTCAATTCTTTTAGTTTTGCTTCTTATATTTTGGAACTCTGATATTAGTTATGTATATATTTAGTAGTGCTTTTTCTTTTGTAAGTCTATTTTGTCTGATATTAGTATAATTATCCTGGCTTTTTTATGGTTTCTATCTGCAGAAAGTCTATGTCTCATCCCTTATTTCAAAATATTCATGTATTTGAATCTGAAGAGTATCTCTTGTAAACATAGACAGCATCTAATTAAATACTGTGTGATTTTAAAAAAACCTCAACTGATAATCTCTGCCTTTTGAATGTATTTTTAATCCATTCACATTTAATGTTTTCAGAGACATAATTGGGTTTTCTGCTATTTTCTCTCTTTTTTTTTTTCTATATGTCTCATGCCTTTTCCCTCTATTCCTCCTTTAGTGCCTTTGTACATTGTCAATATTTTTTAGTGTAACATTTTAATTCATTTAATTATTTTAATTGTCTATTTTTGAGTTATTTTATTAGTACTTGCTCTGGGGCATACCAAAAATATATAAACTTATCAGAAATGGCTTCAGATTTATCATAACTGAATTCTAGTGAGATAAAAAATATTACCCCTATATAGTTTTATTCTCTCTTCCTTTTTTGTGTGTTATTACTTTTTTATTCATTACACCTACATATGTTACAATCCAAAAACACATTTTCGTAATTAATACTTTGTATAATGTTATATCTTTTAAAGGAGCCTAGAGAAGAAAGAATATTAAATTTACATTTATAGAATGTGTTATAGTAACTTGTTCATTTACTTTTATTGGTTCTTTTCATATTTTACCTTGCATTAGGGTTTCCATGTGGCATAATTTTCTTACTCCAATGCAGTTTTATTCCCACCCACAACCATTGTTCCTTTGTTGTCAAATATATTGCATTTTTTATGTTATGGTCACAACAATACAATTATATACATATTGTTTCACATAAGTATTTTATAAATATCCTATGAAAATAGGAGAAATGCATATTTATAACTAATGTGCTTATAATTACATAAGTGACATTATGTTTTTTATTATGCTTTTTATTTTTCATGTGGTTTGAATCACTTTCTGATGCCACTTGCTCTCACCTGAATAATTTTCTTAATTTTTCTTGAAAGATAGGTCTGTTAGCAGCAAAATTTCTCAATTCTTGTTTATCTTCAAATATATTAATTTCCACTTTATCTTTGAAAGACATCCACACACACATCAAGAAACCTAAAGAACTCCAAGTTGGAGAAATACCCAAAGATCCACACCCAGTCGCAAATGTTGAAAGACAAGAGAAAATTTTAAAAGTAACAAGTGAAAAACAACTTGTCAAATACAAGGTAACTCCAATAAAATCTACAGCAGACAACTCTTTAGAAACAATGGAGACCATAGAATAGGAACTGGTATATTCAATGTGTTGAAAGGAAAAATAAAGCCTGATAAGTAAAAATCTGATATCCAGCCAAACTGCCTGGTGGAGAAGGAGGACCACTTTCTCAATCACTCCTACCAAATATGAAGATTTTGTCATTCTTTGCTGTGTCTGGGGGTGTGTTGGGGGGAAGAAGAGTGTATCAGCTCTTGGCTCAAATGTCACAGACTTTTGCTGTACTTAAAGAAATGTATTAGATTTTCTTGAGTAAATATGTTTTCATTTTTTTATATGCCCTAAGGTAGAGGCTCTTAACCATTTTTGTTCTACAGACCCTCTTGCCAGTCAGGTGAAAACCATGGACCCCTTCTCAGAATGTAGTGACAGATAGTTTTATGACACTCAACATCATAAATTAGAGAAAATAAAGATAATAAGTTGATTTTTTTTCAATTCAAGCTCACAGACCCCTTGAAATCTTTCCATGGACCCCTTGAGGCTCCATGGACCCTGGTTAAGAGCCCTTGCCCTAAAGTTATTTTTCAAAAAGACTTAAATGTGTTTTTTTGGTGAGGCACTGATTTATTTATTTATGAGACTTGAGTGATTTAGTACAGAATGCTACAGAGGTGATACATGTTTTTGCTTCAATACATTCAAACATTCATATTCTGATAATTTCAAGGTAAACAAGTTTCAAGACAGAGTAACTTGTTAAAAATATCCTTTTGATAAATTATTTTTCTATAAATAACAGACTAAGGAAAACCAACATGTTCAACAAACAAGGTTCTAAAGCATGACCATTTTTTGCTCAAAGGGAGGGCGGGGATAAAACAAACAATAAAAGTAAGGAACAAAACGGATGCAAGTACTTACATTTCTGTCTTGAAGAAGTAAGATATATTAAAGGGGATGAAGGAGACAGAGGGAAGAGACCTGGAAACTAATCTGAGTGCAAAGGGGAAATTTCAAAGCCTTGAGAAGAGACCACCACAACACATCTACTAGAGAGGGGTAAAGGAACATATTCTGAAAGGAAATGAAGAGGGCAGCATTGAATAAGCATATACCATGTTTGCAGCAACACGACGGGACACAGTAACTTCACCTGGTCTGCAAGAGTTAAAGCGCAGCAAGAGGGCTGTCTAAAAGACATTTTTCTATTGCTTCCACTGTCATTATACTTCACAACCACAACAGAAGAACAAACTGTGTGCTCACTACTGGAGAATGGAGAGCTGTTGAGTTTCAAGGACGACAACACATCTTTCCTGCATTTGCTTTTTAAATTTTTCTTTAGAGCCAAGTTTTATATAGCTAAGTGTGTATGCAGAGAATAAAAATCATCTTTTCCTCTTATAAAAATAATGATATAAGACCCCACACTATACAAAATAAAGTATTATGAAGTAGATTAAACTCAGGATAATCTGACAAAAGTTGTTTTTTGATTGGGTATAGGATCCATACAAATTCAACAGACTATTCCTCAGGTAGTTTGAAGTATGAAAGGCCAAGAAACCTCCCTTACACAAAAGGGGCCTTTGACCAGGGACCTCCAGAACACATTTGGCTTTAGTACATTGCTGACCCATAAGATCTACCCAGCTGACCCTACAAAGGAAAAGGAGATTTGTTAGTGATGATATCTAGGAAAAGAAGGTGTCTGGGCAGTAGAATCAGGCCTAACTACTTCTCTAAAAGAAATGAAGATCAGTGGCTGGAAGCTCACTTGTCACTTGTCTGGGCACCATGACTTAAACAAACTGAAGAATGACTTCCCTCCAGATCCAGCACTGTGGAAACAAGCAAGCAAGAGAACAATAATCAGGTATGGAAGGAGACGACATTAGCCAGCCCATGGACATGCATAACCCCCATTTAGAAGCATGCTCCCCGGGGGATGAACCACTTGAGCAAACAAAGAGTTCTGGTCCACCTCAAACTTCACTGGATGTCACCTTATCTTTACTTCTAAGCTTATGTAGATGAAAACAGGCACAGGGGGATAAGAACTGAATTGAAGATAGATTAATGCTCAGTTTGTAGTACTCCAAAAACACTGACACCTCTATGATTCCCAACAAGAAAAGGAACAACCTAAAGTAAGTTTTTAGAAGCACCCAAACTTCTACTTTTCCATACTCAAGCAATTTCCACATGTCACATTGGGTTATGTACAAAGTCACAGAGCCATAAATAATGGGGAGAAGGGGACCCCAGGAGGATAACATGTTCATCTATTCATTCTACACTTCTCAATAATTTTCCAGCACTGTGTAAGATGCACACGTATTTCTTGCATATATAAGATAGTCTTTTAAAAAATGCAAAAATGCAATGTATTCTTTTCTTTTGTTTCAAACAAGAAGAGGACATCGTTAAACACAAGAATGCAGCAGTGAGACTGTGAAAAGGGTGTGCAGAACTAGGAACAGAGGCAACTGAAGGAGGGAAGGTCAGCAAAGTAACCAAGGTGGTCAGCAGTAGGGAGGGAGCCAGGGGCACTGGTGGAAAAAGGGTTCATTTTTGGAAGGGTGGCTTATTTTTTTTTAACTACTTATTTATTCATATGTTTTATTTAGGTTCTTCAGCTAGTCCAGCAATTTTCTGTGTGATGAGAATGTGCATGGATCCAATTAGCACTTCCCACTTTCCATTCAGGTTCATGACTCCAAGGATGAAAATAATGAGGTGGGGGCCGCTGCTGTACTTCCCAGGGATTTTATTCTTATGCCAGGGTCCATAGAGGACACTGGCAGCAGTGGTAGTCAAAGAGGCAGAGAAACAGGTAGAACTATAAGGATAGGGCTTGATATCAAGTTTGTCCTCAAGTGTCCTCCATGATATCATTAATAATTGGAGTCCATCATGAGCTGGTAGTTCTGCTCACTAATGTGAATGCATTAGTTCCAGCTTGCTCCTGTTATGCAAAGTGGAGTCTGTGAAAATGTGCATCCCCAGGTGAGCCATGTTGGTGATGTTCTCTTTGTCCTTTGGAGGAATCTGAGCATGCTGGATTAGTTTGTTCAGGTTTTCCTCAGTGATTTAAAAAAAAATTCGAGAAGGATGATGCAGATTTTGTTGTAAGTGCTGATGTTTACATCCAGCAGAATGGGAATGATGGCTCTTATGGGGTCCTTGATCTTTTCCCCTTTGGCATCTGTGCCTATTGCCAGATCCTGCTTCACCTGCCAGAGTTTATGTACAGTGCCTGGGTAATGCTTCATACAGTCCTTAGCAAGGTGCAAGTGGGTCAAATAAACTTGTGGAGTACTTTCTGGTAATGGTCCTGCATAGTGCTCTTTTCTCCAATATTCATTTTCTTACTGGAAGAACAATCTCTCAGATAACGGGTGACATCCTGAGACACTTCTGCAATGTGCTGTGGGACAGCACTATCCAGAGATCGTCATTTTTGCCTAGGAGCACATCCTCCACCTGTACCTCCCCGATGCCCCTTGTCTTGTAGTTGTATACATGATTTTCAATAGGCAACAGATCATAACTCATAGCCTGAAAAGTCAATTCATGGTGTGCGGGAAACTGAGATCAAATCCGCGATCAGAATCAAGGGCTGGGAGCATGCCTTGTGTGGGCCCTGCCCATTTTTGGGTCATTAGCTTTATAGGCATCCAGCTTCTCCTGAATTAGCTGAGCCAGCAAGACATCGTTTTTGTATTCCCTCAGATACCGCACAGCTCGGTACTTCTTCAGGGTGGCACATAGAGTTGCTAACTGCTTTGCCAGGTGTTCCAGTATAGGATTCTTCATCTGAGCTTTGTGAGGACTGTAGAAGCTTTGAAAAAGTCAGCAGAGTCCAAGGAATACATCTCAAAAGACACCTGGGATTCATATGGGAGAAATTCAAAGTTGATTTCATCAGTTTTGATGACCTTGGCCTTTCTGCATTTTACCTGCTCATTAAACAGGCATCTATACAAGAGTCAGTGAAGAAGACATGATCAGCTCAATTTTTAGTAGTTGGTGGGTTCTTAAAATCACTGATGAAAGAATGGACAGATTTCTGAGAAGGAGTGATGAGATACACAGCCTCCAGGATGAAGAGTGGTTGATGATATCGTCCACAGTTGTTATGCTTTCAATCATGATATCAGTCATCTTACAGCAGAATGAGAGCATTGCTTAACTGATCGACCACCAACACTTTCCACTCACCCTTCTTTACCTTCTTTATCACATCATGCATGATCTCATATTTTTCCCCTGGTACTAAAAGGGAGCTATTTTCTTTTTCTTAAGGTTTTCTAAAACATAATGTTCTTTGGATAAAAGGAGCCTTTCTGACCACGACAATGGGAGCCATCGCACTGCGGGAGTCACCAGGCTCTGTGGCTCCTCACACCACACCGCGGACACCTCGGCCCTCCAGGATCAGCTCGCTAGGATGGTTGCAGCCTGCTGCTCCGCAGCCATGCCCGGAACTGACTCTTAAATGGTTGTTTTACTTTATTTTATTTTTTACTTTTTCATTTTTAGCAATTATGGTTGTTTCACTGGAGAGTGGGTCTTTAAAATTTCTCCTAACACCACCATTCCAGAAGTCCATGTGGTTCCTGCCAAGAAAGCAGTTTCAGGAATGTTAATGAAATCAAATTGTTAAGTTGCAAAAACTACAAAAATAAATAATGTCAAGTTGCTTTGGAAAAAAGAAGCTAGTATAATTACGAGAGTCTATTGTAAGATGAGTGTGCATTCTCCCTCCCATGCCCTCAAAAACATACCAATAATATTTAGAATAATTGTGGCAATTATCTGGTATTTTCATCAGAAAGGATTATGAATCTTTAAACATTTTGGTTCCATCTAATGTATATTAAAAGCCAGATCCAAAAGGGTCAAACCATTTTCAGGTAAATTAACTGCATTCCAAAACAAAGAATATTTATAAGAAATAGCCAACAGCCTAGATGAGTAAAACTTACGAAGTCTGGAATCCAGTCAACATTTCTTATACATGCAGCAATGCTGGAAAATAATAAATATAAGAAAAGGTCATCAATTAAAATACATCCAGTGGGACACACATTAGAATTAACAGACAAGAACTTTAAAACAGATATTATTACTGTATCCCATATGTTCAAAAATATAGGAGATATATAAAAGACACAACCTTTAGAGAGGAAATCTACAGTGTGTGAGATGAAAAATACACTAGATGAGATAAATGGCATATAGGAAATTGCAGAAAGAAACATCATTGAACTTGAAAACAAAATAATAGAAACTATCCAAAATGAAACACAGGTAGAAAAAATCTATAAGAATAAAGTAAAAGCATATATGTGAGCGGTGGTCAACTTCAAACACACTAATTTACATGTAATCAGAATCTTTGGGAAAAAAGAGGGGAAGAAAATATTTGAAGAAAAATGACTATTTTAAAATTTGTTTTAAAAATATAAATCCCCAGATCCAATATGCTCAATGACTCCCAAGCACTACATATTTGAAGAAAACTACACCAAGGCCCATCAGAACATCACAATTAAATTACACAAAACCCGTGATAAACAAAAAATACTAAAAGCAGCAAGGGAAAAAAAAAACACAAAAAATACAGTGGAATTAAGATAAGGATAACAGCACTTTTTTTTTTTTTGTTAGAAACATTGTGAGCCAGTAAACAATGGAGAAATATTTTTAAAGTAACAAAGAAAGAGAAATAAAGCTGCATAATTTCATAATGGCAAAATATCATTCAAAAATGAAAACTTTTTCAACCACATAAAAGCTGAAAGAATTCATCACCAGTTGAGCTACTCTAGCAGAAGTATTAAAGAAAAACAGTCAGAGAGAAAGGATGTGGTACTAAATGGAAAAAGGATCAATACACAGAAAGTGCACAAAATGATTGCCACAAGAATAAGTATAAAATATTTGATTATTATTTAAGTCTGTGAACTATCATTGACTATTTAAACAAAAATAATAACATTGTACATAAAATTCATGAGAAACATAACATAGAGACAAGGAAAAGAGAAATCAGTATATAAGTCTGAAAGTTTTCCATAATTTACATGCATATAATATCACTTAAATGTAGACTGTAAGAAGTTAAAGAAGTATATTATAAACCCTAAATTAACCCCTCAATAACAAACAAAAATGAATATTTGCTAAAATCCGAAAAAGGATATAAAATGGAATAATGAAAAGAAAAAAAAATCCAAAAGAAGGCAGAACAAGCAAGAGATGGAATAAATAAAAAACAAATAGCAAGATAATAGATTTAAATATTACCATATCAATAATCACATCAAATGTAAATGGTAGAAATACCAGTTAAAAGGTAGAGCTGTCAGATTCATTTTTAAAAATGCAAAGCCAGACTCAAGTATATATGGTCAACAAGAAATGCACAGGAGATGAGATAAAAAAAAATGAAAGTAAGATAGAACTTGATTAGGAACAGAGCCATCTCAATTTCTGGGCCTAGGTTTAAGGATTGATATGGTAGTAGATTAATTTATAGGAAAAATGTAAAATTAAGAGAAAATCTCACTTTATGTCATAAACATTCTCAGTGAAGTTAGAGGCCTCAGATTACTCCATTGGAGTATTGAAAAAGCAGTTGATAGCATTTATTCAACTGCCAAATAGTTAAAAGACTGTTTATTTCTTTCCTTCTTTTCTTTCTCATTTCTTCCTTTCCTTCCTTCATCTTTTCCTCCCTCCTTCTCTCCTTCATCACTCCCTTCCTTCCTTCCTTTCCTTCTTCATTCTTTTATTTCTCCCTTCACCATTTCCTTACTTCTTATTTTCTTCTCTTTTTTTCTGCTTTCTTTCGTCTTCCCTAATTCTGTCATTCTCTCTTTTCTTCGTTTTTACCCCTCTCCTTTCCTATTTTTACTTCTTTCTCTTTGTCTCCCATTTTGCATTGAGCACATTTATGTATCAGGTATTGTGATAAATGTGTTATGATGATTTTGTATGCACTTATAATTTAAAAGAATTCACAAAACAGTTGGTAATGACCTGTTTGGGATGTGATTAAACCTTCACCACACCAATTGCTGTAATAGGAATATTCATTTATTACTATTGGATTCTAGACAGTCATTGTAAAAGTTGAGCTACTATCCTTAGCAATATTCTGATTAAGCTATCATATTAATTGTGCAATTATTTCATTGATCTAGGTATCTACTTGAATTAATAAATGGAAATGTTAATATTCTCTTTTGCACACATAGATTAATATTCAGCACATGATATTTACTTGGTTAGAGTTTGCTCTTAAAATTAACATTTCCATTTACTAACATCATCCTCAATACCCTCATCATTTTATATTTATTTATATTGATTATAATTATCTTGAGAAGAGAAAAGTTTACAAAGGTAAGAGATAGGACACTAACACATAATTTGCAATGTCAAAAACCACTTCTCAGATATCTTTTTAGATGAAACAAATAAAAGCTAATTAGTAGAGCAGCTTTTCTATTGAACAGTACTGTGTTTACATTATTTTAAAGAATGCTTTTATAAATATGTTGGAGATGTTTTGAATATTCAGAACAAAACTGAAAACATATTACATTGTAGCAACAGAGAAAATGCAGAAAATATTCAACAATATGTAAATTTCTCTTCTAATATTAGTAAGACACCTTACTAGAACTCACAAGTAAAGGCTAAGTAATGCCTTTTAATTCGGCCTGACAATGTGGTCCACTTGAAGATTTAGTTCTCATTGAACAGGGAGAACTCCACATAAGCCTCTGTCTAATATCTAAAGATGTTGCTCTATGGATCAAAAGATAAGATCTTAGGAACAGAAAGAAAGTGTTTCTTTTTTAACTTTGCGGTTCTGTGCTATTATAAATTGGACATCTCAGATTTCCTGCTCTAAACCTGGCCTCTGAATATGATACGACTGCATGTGCTGATTATATTCTATTCCATGACAAAAGAGAGTTTTCAGCTGACTTTGAGTTAACCAAGGGAAAATTATCTGGATAGACTTAGTCTTATCACATGAGCCCCATAAAAGCAGAGAGTTTTCTCTAACTGGTAGTAAAATAGGATGGCAGAGGATATCCAAGCACGGGGAGGGATTCAACACACTAGTCTCAGTTTTGAAGAGGGAAGGACCCTCTTCAGACTTATAAGTTAGGAGTAAGCCTTGTCTAATAGCCAACAAGAAAATGTCATCTAAATCATACCACCGTATAAAATTGTATACTGTTAACAACCTGAATGAGCTTGGAAAGGAATTCTTCCCCAGATAAGAGGACCCAGATAAGAGCCCAGACTCTAGGCCACCTTGATTTTGGCCTTGTAAGACCCTAATCAGCTAACCCAATTGAGAAAGTCTGGACTTCTGACTTACAGAATCGTGGGATAAAAAATGGGTGTTGTTTTAAGCCACTGAGTTTGAAGTGATTTGCTATGGTAGCAATAGATAAAATCTAGTACAGGTTTCTTTTTAACTTTTGGATAATAATGGGTGTCCTCAGGTATATTCAAAGACACAAAAGAAAAAGGAAATACCAATATGAATTCACTTAAAAAACATTTCAGAAATGAATCAAAATCATTGTCGCTTTAATCAATCTTTTTACCTCTCCAATATTTTAACCTTATTACAAAAGTATTACTGATGCAAAAAGGAATAGGATTTGGTTTGACAAGTTAATAAATTTGATGTCTTGAGTTCCATGAATTTGGTGAAAGAAATCAATACTTATTAAGCAACTCTGATGAAAAACACTAAAATAGATTCCAATGAGATTCCAAATCATTTTTAAAAGGGCACTATTTGAAAATAGGTATGTTTCTAAGAGAAGCTAATTCCTGACCTCTCCTTATGCAGATGGTTGATTTTTCAAAATTAGTCTCCCCTGATTAAAACCCATAAGTGGCTCCCCATTAGATTAAGGATGACATCTGAATGCTTAATATAAGAAATATGGAATGAGATGCCCCTGACTTAAATTATTCTTTAAAAATGACATAGTATTCTGTTGCATTTCCATGTAATCAGTAGACTAATTATAAGGATACAGAACAAATAAGATGAGAATAAATCATTGAATTAGTATATGAGATTGCATTTAAGAAAACTTGTATTATTATTATGGTCTTGCTGAGTCCAAGATTGCCTCCAATTAAAGTGCAAATAACTAACTAGCACTACAGAACGTGTGGAACTTAGAAACTAGGAAAATGGAGTGACCAGATGGCTTAAATAAAGCATTCTTAGAAGACTGTAAGCCAGGTGGTCAATGGCAAAAATTTAGAAAAAACAAATAGTTCTTCAAATTGTTATACCATTATCTTTATGATGATATTTACTTTATAGCTTATTACAGAGATTACAGTATGTGTACATAATAGGTACCTAAATGATGGCCAGGGATTAAAAAAGGGAGCTTTTTGATACACTATGGTGAGTCTCTAATAGAACAATGTTTAGGTACTGTGTGAGTACAGAGGAGCAAAATTTGTGGATGGGATGGGGAAGGGGTTTCTAAGAGAAGCTCATTCCTGATGTCTCTTTACAACAGCTAGTTGATCTTTCAAAATTGTGCTTCCTTAACTAAAATCCAATATTGCTTCCCCATTAGTTTAAGGTTGACATCCAAATTCCTTAAGATAGAAAATGTGGAATGAACTGCCTCCTACTTAGCTTTCCAATCTTCACTTAACCTTTATTCCCATTCATACTCTATGTCCCAGCCAGACTAAATTACTTCCTGTTCTCATACAATACTCTTTTTGTCACATCTGATTCTTCATATATGCTGTTCTCTCTGCTTGAATATTCTTTCCACTCAATTTGTCTGGCTAATTCATCCATCAGATCTTAGTTTACACAACACTCCCACAGGTTAGATTTCCCTAACCTCATTTTTTAATTAAGTGCTATAATATGTGATGTATTTAGTACCTGGTACTTTTCTTTTCAAATAACTCATCTCAGGATAGTAAGGTAATAATTATACCTTGATTAGTTGATTATATTTTCCAACAAATTATGTCTTATGAAAACTAATAATTTTCTACAGTTTTATGCTTAGAGCTGATACTATTTTAGAACATATTAGTTACTAAATGTTTTTTGAATGAATGATCTTAATGTGGAAGAATATGTAAGAGTTATCCAAATGAAGAAGAGAAGGTAGGGGTTTTCAAGCAAAGGGAACACAGTAAACAAAAGTCTGTGATGTGTTTTAATTCACAAGGAATTTTTAATAACTGGTATGTAAAGAACAAATATACAGTAGATAGAGAGACAACAGTGACCAGCCTCTGGAGAAACTCGTTTGAGCCATGAAAGCATGCAAAAGATGTTTATCAGTCTGGATCAATAGCAATCTTGAAATGAGGAGTTTGCATTAATGGGTACTTGCAGAATTTATGATACCAGTGACTGATTCTGGAAATAGTGGTGGTTGCTGATTTTCTTTTGAAGAAAGATCTCATAGGAGTTATCAGGATTGTGTTGTTTTCTCTTAATTCAGGTGAAAATAAATGTTATACCCTAAAGAAATGAAGATGAGATATATATATATATATATAATTTAAATAATAGTATAGGGATTTGAAGTGCTTATATGGAATTGGTAGTAGTAATTTCAGATTTCATTTGAAGACAGAAAGGCTAATGATAAAATAAAGTTTGCTCACTATTAAATGAAGCTTCAAGAAGGATTAGCTTATTTAGATGTCAGAATGGAAAGGCTGGGCCTTAAAAAAATGGGCTGATACGGTAGGCAGAATTCTAAGATGTCCTCTAAGATTCCAGTCCTCTGTGGGAACCCCACCTTCTCTCAGTTTTTCAGTCAAACACTAATCTAAATACTGTTGTGATGGGATTTTGCAAATGTAATTAGGGTCCTAAAATAGTTGACTTTAGGCTGCGGAGATTATTCTTTGTGGGCCTAAAGGGATTGGGTTCTTCCTGAAGAAAGAGATTTGAAATGTGGGGGATCCAATATTAGGGATATTCTCCATTGCTAGTTGGCTTTGGAGAATAAGATGGCTACATACCACTGAATGTAAGCAGCCTCTAGATGGTGAAAGTTGCTCTTGGCTGATAGCCAGAAAGATGGAGGCTTTAGTCCTACAACCAGCACAATTATTCCACTAACCACCCAAGTGAGCTTGGAAGTAGATTCTTCCCCAGAACCTCCAGATGAGAAAACAACCTGGATGACACCTTGATGTCAGCCTTCAAGTAGAGAGCCTGAGTAGAGAACTCAGCCATGCTGTACCACATATCTGTAGGTCAGAAGTACAGGGTAGGCAAGAGAGTATAAAAATAAGTAGCAATTGTAAAACTTAAGAATGTAGGAAGTGATTGCCAGTCTCAAGAATAAAGGAAACAGGACATTAAGACCATAAAGCTATATTTATGATGGGTAATTCATAGAATTTTTCATATGTCAATGAGAGTGACTAAATGCCCTTTTTACTCACAAATGTAGTAGATTTTGAAAGCAAATGTTAACTAGGAAGACCTTCTGAGTTAGATATTAGGAATCCTCTGCTACCATAAGCTAATTATTTTGCATCTGGTATTCACTTTGAGGTAATATGAGCTATTTGTCATTAAATAAATTTGAAGTTTTTCCCACTGGACAAAGAGCAGAAATCCCCTATTTTAATAAGGGGTCCCAAATATGTTTGCTTTCCTAGATGGTAGTATACCTTTCTTCAGATAGTCTTTGTGAAGGTTTGGCTTTCCTGTTTCAGTGTCTCAGTCAGCCCCAGCTTTGACATATAAAAAAATGTAGCTTAAGCAATGAGTGTAAATACTGTTTTGCATATGATTCTTCCGGGCCTTGGAGTTCTGTTTATATTAGGACTGAGGCCAAATCCTGTGGTCTGAGGCCATCACAAGCCTTGCCTGGAATATTGGAATTTCCCATTGTATCTTTCTTCCTCTTTCTCCTACATCCTTGTTTATACTGCCTATTTCTTAAACATGGATGAAGAAATAAGCTATGAAAATGCTCTCTCTCTTTCTTCTATAGAGCAACAACAAAGATTTACTTTCACAGAGAGCAGTTTGCCTACAATAAGCCTTCCTGCAATTTCAGTTTCTATCTAAGCCTACATGTAAGTATTTTTACAAAAACATAACTCTCTCTTCTAGAGGTAAATTCTGGTGAGCAAATATTTCTCCATATTGCTACTTATTGGTTTGTTGAAAGTCACTGATATTTCTCTTACACCCCCCCAATAAATATTCCATCAGCTTTTTCCATGTTGGCTGCCATGGTCATCTATGAATCAATAAACTCCAGGGTTCCTTTTGGAATATCGGAGAGCTTGTTTATACTCTTTGGATGTCCCTGCTCAGGGTTAGGACATTTGAAGACTTTGTAGCAGAACTACAAATGACAGAATCAATACTCAGAATAAAGCACATATATGAAAACTATAGAATAAAAAAGCCAGGTAAATGTCAATAGTGAATTTAACTGAAAAATTCAATTAAATAATCACTAGATGAAAGATAAAAGATTTGTGAGTTCACATGACAAAGACCCATGTATTTTTAGTTTACTACAAAATTCAATTGAGTCTAACATTATTGGTAATTAAAACATTAAAAAGAGGAAAATAGTCATATAAATTCACCTGGAAATTCTCTCAACTTTTGCTGTTCCTGATCTTGGATTTGATTTTCTTGACCAGTGTTTTCACTGTTCCGATATGGCACAGAATTTTTTTTTTTTCTGTCTTGATATCTAGGCAACTTCAGTGTGTCCCTGTTTCTGCTTCATGTACCAGGCTGTCTCACCTTGTTATGACATATCAGGCATCTAACATAGACATACTTTTTCTGTGGGCATAGGGACATCAAGAAATATGTTTTGGCCCTTTGATTTGAGGTGTTTATTACACATACAAATGAAAGTGTCAAGAATTTAAGGGAAGTGCCAGAGCTGAAGATTTAAAAAATTGAGTCTTTCATATGGATGCTATCTAAAATTATGATTCTTGGGGTTATCTCAAGTACTACATTTCATAGAAAAAAATGTAAGATCATGAGACTGAACCATCAATCCCTTTGTTACATGGAGGTTTACAAACAAAAGGGAGGACCCAGTAAGGATTAAGTGAATGTAGTATATATGGCAGATTAGGACTTGCATCAACAACATCTTCTAGCATACCTTTCTCAACTACAGGCATTGTAAAAGCTTTATCTCTCAGCATTCATCCAAATAGAATTTCAGATGTAATTTAGATTTGACATATGATGTGCACTCATATGAGATTTAGTGGGTGGGTATGCTATTATTCCTGAGTTTCTGTTGTTTTCTATTGTCATACTGTGTGAATGTACTTTTTCTGTCGTGACACTGAAGTATCCAGCAACTAATCTTGTGATTTTGAGAAGCAGAATATGGGGCATCAGCTTTCTGGCCACAGCAACTCTAGCAGTTATAAAATTCTATAGAGTCAGTCGTTATGCTGTTGGTTGTTTACATATCCTTGTGTTACAGCTAAGGCATATATTTCTAGAGATAAAAGTTCTGGTGGTGAATTGTGATTTCCAGAATTCCAGATTTTGGAACTTATATCATTGCTCTGGGAGATCAAGTACAGAGTCTGCTCTTCTAGTCCTTTCAATGGTATAGAAGGTACCTAACAGCCTGTATTAAATGTCTTCCTGTTTAGATTGCAAGATGGTCTTCTAATACCTGCACCTGAATTCTTAGCGTATAAGTAAAGAGGAGACACAGAGAGAATAATCCAGGGAAACAGGGAGAAAAAGTTGGGGATAGAATAAATCATCAACTATATTGAGTGATGATGAAAGGCCCAGTAAGATGAAGACAGAGATGAGATGTTTTCCTTGGATTTGGGAAAATGAGGTTAATTGCTGATATTGCCTTTTGCATTCTGAGTAAGAGTGAGGCCCTATTGCAGTAGGTTGAGGAACAGTGAGTAGAGATGTGGTTAAAGAAACTTGGTAATTATTAACATATTTTTGTTGTAAAATATAGCAGATCAATGCAATAGGACCTGCGGAGGTACATGGTATCAAAGATCCCTTGTTTTATCTTATTTTTTGTATTTTTTTACTTGCAATCTTGAGCCTTATGTATATGTTCAATAAGTATTCTAACAATGTATTGAATTATTTATTTGCAAGCTGATGTTTTTTTCCCTACTAAATTAAAAATACGCTAAGAATAGAGCAGAGAAATCTGGAAGGTCAACTGGTATGAAAGATGAGACTACAAACAACCTGAGCTCTCTTCTTCATCTTATATTTCACTCAGTCTTATTCTTGCTTAAAGGAATTAAAACACCATTATTGCTATATTCCTTATGAAGACCATATAAATACAGTACATGAGAGTCTTAAGGACAGGTACTTCCAGTGCTCTGTGGATCATGTTACAATATCATTACTTGTTTTCCTAAAGTTTCTAAAAGTATTTTGATATTCTCTTGGAATACATGTGGACACAATTTTTTTCCTATAATGTATTAGAATATTAAGCATTTTAGAAATTTAAAACTAAAATACTTTGCATTTAAAGGTAGTTGATTTTCTAAGTGTGAAGAAAAGGGACTATGTGGAAAGTCTGAGGGGAAGATAACCAGATTAGTCAATGATCTGGTTTCATCTTTCTTCTAATGACTTATTCAAATCCAGTCATATAAAAGTTAGGTTTTTAAAATGACATTCAGTCCATAGTACTACACTGAAAAAAATGTGGCAGTCTCTACTACCACACCCACTTTACAAATGAAAATAACAGTACTCATGAGAAAGCCCAGGCTAGAGACACCAAAGTATGAATTCCTTCCCAAATCACACATTCCTGATTGATAGAATTCTAGCCAAGAATCTAACAATGTTCATTTATATCCTAAGACTATGAAAAAAAGTATACAAAAAACAGATGCCCGGTATGATGGTTAAATTTATGTGTCAACTTGCCACATAACCACTAGGTTATGGTACCCAGTTGACTGGTCAAACCTGATAGTTTGTGAGTTCTTGTGAGGGTATTTCATGGATCTAATTCATTATCCATTTGATTGCATACATGGTTGATTATATCTAGTCAACAAAGGAGATTGTCTTCAGCAATGAGAAGAATCTTTTCAGTTAATCAGCTGGAGTCCTTAAAGGGAGAACTGAGGATTTCAGCAGTAGAAAGAATAAGTTCTCTGTCTACTTCAGACAGCCAGCTTCTCCTGGGATATTCATCATGACTTTCATCTGAGTTCCCAACTGGCGGCTTCTCCTGGAGAATTCAGTATTACCATCGAGTTCCCAATTGTTGTCTGCCTTACAGAATTCAGACTTGCCAATCCCCAGGGCTTCCTAAGCCAATTCCTACAATAAAGTTCTTAATATTTACATATTATATACATGTTTATGTGTATATGTGCATGTATGTGTGTTTGTAGGCATCCTCTTGGTTCTGTTTCTTTGGAAATCTCTGACTAATACACTCAATTTTTAAAGAGGAGGAGGATGCGGGACTCGGGGATATAAAGGGAGGGCTGACAGATAGCTAGCCAGCTGGCCTCTGATTTGGTAGACTAATTCCATCATGCCCCCAAAACTCCATGCCCTTTAGCAGTCATCCTGCATTACTCCCATCTCCTCTAACTCTCAGCAATCAATAAATCTACTTTAGGTGTTCATAGATTTTCCTATTCTGGACATTTCATTAAATGGAATCATAAAATATGTGGTCTTTTGTGGCTAGCTTCTTTCACTTTGCGTAATATTTTCAAGGTTTATCCATGTTAAAGCATGTATCTGTAATTCATTCTCTTTTATTATGTATAATATTCCATTGTATGGAAGTACCTTATTTTATTTCTTAATTCATAAATTGATGGGCATTTGTATTGCTTCCACTTTTTGGGTATTAGGAATAATGTTGCTACGAACACATGTGGACAAAAGTTTTATTTTCTCTTGATATATATCTGGGAGTGGAATTGCTGTGTCATATAGTAGCTCTATGCTTAATAATTACAAAACCTACCAAAATATTTCCCAAAACAGGTGTACCATTTTATATTCCTACCAGGAGTGAATGAGAGTTTCAATTTCTCCACATCTTCACCAACTCTTGTTATTATCTGTCCTTTTAACTTTAGCCATCCTAGTAAATATGAAGTGGTGTCATGGTTTTGATTTGCATTTCCCTGATGAAAAATGATGTTGAGCATATTTCAACATGAAAATGACTTGTTAATCATTTGTATATCTTCTTTGGAGAAATGTCTGTGTACATTTTTTGCCCAGTTTTTTAAACACATTTTTAAATTTATTTTTTAAAGATTCTTTAGATTACATAAGTGTTACATAAAAATATAGGGGATTCTCATATTCCCCACTCCCTAGCCCTCCCACACTTTCCCACATTAACAACATCCTTCATTAGTGTCGTACATTTGTTACAATTGATGAACACATATTGAAGTATTGCCACTAACCGTGGATTATAGTTTACATTATAGTTTACACTCTGTCCCACCCAATTTTGTAATTATGATGGCCTATATCTGTCATTGTAACATCATGTAAGACAATTCCAATGTCCTGAAAAAGCCCCCATATTAACCCTATTTTTCCCTCTCCCTCCCCTCAGACCTCCGGTGGCCACTGCCTCCACATCAATGATAAAAGTTCTTCCATTGTTAGAATAATAGTAAATATATAGAAGAATAATAGTAAGTCTGCTTTAGTCTATTGCTCATTTTTAATTAGATCATTTGCCTTTTTATTATTGAGTTATAAGAGTTCTATATATATTTTAAATATAAGTCCCCACCAGATATATAATTTGTAAATATTAAATATTTTCTCCAATTTTGTGGGCTGATTTTTCACTTCCTTAAAAGTGTTCTTGAAGTAGAAAAGCTTTTAATTTTTATGAAATCCAGTTTCTCTATGTTATTTTTTTTTTCTTTAGTTGCTTGTGATTTTGGTATCGTATTTAAGAACCCATTGCCTAATCTTAGGTCATGAAGAGTTATGCTAATGCTTTTTTCTAAGAGTTTTATAGTTTTAGCTCTTACATTTAGTTGTGTAATCCATTTTGAGTTAATTTCTTTCTGTTCAGAATCAGGTAGAGGTAAAAATTCATTCTTTTGCATATTGATATTCATATACCCAGCACCATGTATTGTAAGGACTATGCTATTCTTTCCCAACTGAATTGTTTTGGCAGCTCCATTCATTTATATATATATTTTTCTTTATTAGAAAAGGTGCAGGATTACAGAACAATCATGCATAAAACAAGATTCTTATATACCATCCTATTATTAACACCTTGCATTGGTGTGGAACATTTGTTAAAATTGATTATAGCACATTTTTATAATTATACTAATAGTTATAGTCCATAGTTTAACTTAGAGTTCACTGTTTGTGTAGCATAGTTCCATGGATTTTTAAAAATTCTTATTCTGTTACCATTTATATACTCTAACAATTCACCTTTTAATTACATCCATATATATATTTCACTGCTGTTATGATCACAATGTTGTGCTACCATAACCACCATCCATTAAAAAACATTTTCATCCTCCCAAATAGGAACCGTGTAAATTTTTGAGCCTTAACTTCCCAATCCCTTTTATTTTATTTATTTAATATTTTTAAAGATACCTAGATTACATAAATGATACATAAAAAATGTAAGGGGTTCCCATATGTACCATTACTCCCTACCCTTCCACACTTACCCACATAACAACATCCTTCATTAGTGTGGTATATTTGTTAAAATTAATGAACACATATTGGAGCATTGCCACTAAGTGTGGCTTATGGTTTATATTATAGTTTAAACTCTCTCCTGCATAATTCTGTAAGTTAAAACAAAATATACAATGGCTTGTATCTGTCATTGCAACGTCATCAGGACAATTCCAATGTCCCAAAAATGCCCCCATATTACACCTATTTTTTCCGATCCCTCCCCTCAGAAACTCTGGTGGCCACTGCCTCCACATAAATAATATAAGTTTTTTCATTGCTAGAATCACAATAAATCTATAGTAGAATAACAGTCAATCTACTTTAGTCCATCGTTCATTCCCCAATCCTGAAGGTTCTGGAATGGTGAGGTTCACTCCACCTATTATTGAGAGGGGGCTTAGATCCTATGGGGCATATGGATGGGACTATTTTGCCTGCAGTTGTAGAATATCTCTGTTCTTTGGGATGGATGTTGTTTATCATCATTTCCTTGTTAGTTGTCCTGGGTGGGTCCAATGAACTGGAGAGTAGTTATTGCAACTCTGTTGAGATTCAGGGTCCAACCAGCACATAGAAAGCCCAAAGATTTAAGTCTCTTAGGCATAAACCTATCAACTCTAGTACTATCTATAGGTTCACATATAAGGGGCAGAAGAGCCGTGTGTAGGGAAACGTAAACTGAGTCCAATTCTGCCACACTGGGAAGCATAAATTCTAAAGTAGGGCCCACTGACAGGGCACCAAACTCCTGAACTATCAGCCCTGCCTATAGTGTCTGAATATCCTTTCCCCCTTTTGGTCAAGATATTTTTCCAGTTGCATTACTAGTTGGTGCTTGGTAGTAATCCCTTGGTGACAGGGAGGCTCATCCCTGGGAATCCAATCCCATGTTGTGGGGAAAATAATGCATTTATATGCTGAATTTTGCTTAGGGAGAGCTACATTTGAGCAACAAAGAGGCTCTCAGGAGGTAACTTTTAGGCAATCTATAATACTAGGCTAAGTTTCAGTTTCAAAAGAAAAGTTTCATAAGTTCAGTCATCATTATCAAGGGCCCATCAATGGTCCATCCTCCTTCATGAGTCACTGCCTCTGTACTCAGGGGATTTTTGCTGTCCCATTAGAGAATGTGGCAGAGCTCTCCACGATGGAATTTGGATAATCTTTTGGTTATTGTGCGGCTCTCCACCAACAGTGACAATGCCCCATTGAACACTTTAACTCTTTCATATGCCTTATAGGTATGCTCCAGGTGAACTTTCTCCCATGCATCCCCATCACTGACACCCCACACCGATGATCATCCCCTGCCACAGTTGTAACCCTTCTGTGATCCAAAACTTCAAAAATGAAGCCAACCAAACAACTGAATAAAATTAATAAGAAAATGAAATAATAATGACAGTTTTAAAAATGACAAATAAAATACAAAAAAATTAAAAAGAATTTGAAATAATAAAAAATAAAAAAAAATAAAATTTGGCATTATGACTTTTATCACTGTAAGGTCTGTTGTCTTGTATGTACAGTGACATTTTCTTCCATTTATTCCCCCAGTATCTTATTTTTCTCATTTTATCTTCAAAGAAGCTTTAGGTGACAGAAGAGTCGCATACAGAATATAGGGAATTTCCATATACCCAAAATCTTCCCCCTTTTACCCTTTCCTCTATTAATAACATTTACATGTGGGTGGTACATTTGTTACAATTGATGTACAAATATTGAAGCATTGCTACTAATCATGGTCAATGATTTACATTATGGCTTACATTTTGGACCATACACTTTTATAAATTTGACAGAATTTAACATGGCATGTATCTTTCATTTTTTAAATGGATTTTTGTTTTTTTTTATTTTTGAGGTGTAAGATTTCTTTATATATGGTGGATATTAGGCCCCTATCCGATATATGGTTACCAAATATTTTCTCCCATTGAGTAGGCTGCCTTTTCACTTTCTTGGCAAACTCCTTTGAAGTGCAAAAGTTTTAATTTGAGGTGGTCTGATTTGTCTATTTTTCTTTGTTCGTGCTTTGAGAATAAAGTTCATGAAAGCATTTTGGAATACAAGATCTTATAGATGCTGTCCTACATTATCTTCCTAGATCTTTATGGTCTTGGCTCTTATATTTAGACCTTTGATACATCTTGAGTTAATTTTTGTATAAGGTGTGAGTTGATGTTCCTCTTTCAATCTTTTGGATATGGATATCCAGTTCTCCCAGCACCAGTTGAGTGGGCTTATGGCTTTGTTGAATATCAGTTGACTGTAAATGCAAGGATCTATATAAGAATGCTCAATTCAGTTCCATTGGTCAGGATTGTCTATCCTTGTGCCAATACTATGCAGTTTTGACCACTGTAGCTTTGTAGTAGGTTTAAAGTCAGGTAGTATGATTCCTCCCATTTTGTTTTTCCTTTTCAATATGTGTTTGGCTATTCAGGGCACCTTGCCCTTCCAAATAAATATAATAGTTAGCTTTTGCAATTCAGTAAAAATGCTGTGGTAATTTTTATTGGGATTGTGTTAAATCTGTAAATCAGTTTGGGTAAGATAGACATCTTAATGATGTTTAGTCTCCCTATCCATGAACAGGGAATATTCATCTATTTATTTAGATCTTCTTTGATATTCTTTAGCAGTGTTGTGTGGTTTTCTGTGTAAAGTTCATTTACACCTTTAGTTAAATTTATTCCTAAGTATTTGATTTTTTTAATTGCTATTGTAAATGAGATTTTTTCCCCTTGATTTCCTAATCAAATTGCTCCTTATTGGTGTACAGAAATGCTAATTATTTTTTTCACATTAATATTGTAACCTGCCATTTTACTGAATTCATTTAAAAGCTCTAGAAACTTTGTTGTAGATTTCTCATGGCTTTTGAATATAGGGTCATGTCATCTGCAAATAGTGAAATTTTTACTTTTTCCTTTCCAATTTGGATGCCTTTTATATCTTTTTCTTGCCTAAGTTCTCAAGCAAGTACTTCTAACACAATGTTAAAAAAGTGCAGTGATAGTGGGTATCCTTGCCTTGTTCCAGATCTTAAAGGGAAAACTTTTAGGATTTCACCATTGATACAAGGTTAGCTGTGGGTTTTTCATATTTACCCTTTATCATGTTGAGGAAGTTTTCTCTATTCCTATCTTTTGAATTTTTTTAATCAGGAAAGGGTGCTGTATTTTGTCAAATGCTTTTTCTTCATCTATAGAGATGATCTTGTGATTTTTTTATTTTAGTATGTTTATGTGGTGTATTACATTGATTAATTTTCTTATATTGAACCATCCTTGCATATTCCTTGCATGAAACCCACTTGGTCATGGTATATAATTCATTTGCTGTGTTGCTGAATATGATTAGCAAGTATTTTGTTGAGAATTTTGGCATCTAAGTTCACTAGAGGGATTGGTCTATATTTTTCCTTTCTTGTGGCATCTTTGTTAGGCTTTGGTATTAGAGTGATGTTTGTTGGCATCACAGAACGAGTTAGGCAATGTTCCCTCCATTTCTACTTTTTGGAAGAGTTTAAGCAGGATTGGTGTTTGTTCTTTCCAGAATGTTTGGTAGAATTCACCTGTGAAGCCATCTGGTCCTGGGCTCTTCTTATTTGGGAGTTTTTGATGACTAATTCAGTCTCATTACTTGTGATTAGTCTGTTGAGTTCATCAATTTTTTTTCTTTTGTCAATGTAGGCTGCTTGTGTATTTTTAGGAATTTGTCCATTGCCTCTAAGTTATCCTTCTTCTTGGCATATAATTTTTCAAAGTATCCTCTTTTGATACTTTTTTATTTCTATGTGGTCAATAGTGATATCCCCTTCTTCATTTCTTATTTTATGTATTTGTATCTTCTCTCTCTTTTTTTTTCCCTTTGTTAGTCATGCCAAGGATTTGTCAACTTTATTAATCTTATCAAAGAATCAGCTTTTGGTTTTGTTTATTTTTTCTAGAGCTTTCTTATTTTCAATTTCATTTAGCTCTGCTTTAATTTTTGTTATTTCCTTCTTTCTATTTTCTTTTGGGCTAGTATGTTTTTCTTTTTCTAATTTCTCCAAGTGTGCAGTTAAGTCTTTGATTTTAGCTCCTTCTTATTTTCCAATATAGGCATTTATGGCTAGGAATTTCCTCCCAGTACAGCTTTTGCTGCATCTCATAGGTTTTGATATGTTGTGTTTTCATTTTCATACCTTTCAAGGTAGTCACTGATTTCTTTTGCAATTTCCTCCTTGTCCCAGTGCTTGTCTAAGAATGTGTTGTTTAGCTTCTATATTTTGTGCCTAATAAGCTTCTCTGCCTCTTATTGATTTCTAGTCCCATTCCATTGTGGTCAGAGAAATTACTTTGTATAATTTCAGTCTTTCTGAATTCATTGAGAGTTGTTCTGTGGCCTTGCATGTGGTCTATCCTGGAGAATGATCCACGTGCACTCAAGAAGATTGCCTATCCCTCTGTATTTGGGTATAATGTTCTTTATATGTCTATTATGGTCCAGATCTTCTAATGTATTATTCAAATTCTCTGTTTCTTTATTGATTCTCTGTCAATATGTTCTGTTTAATGATGATAATGGTGTACTAAAGGCATCTATTTCTCCATTAGTTTTTTCAATATTTGCCTCATGTATTTTGAGGTGCCCTGGATAGGTGTATAAATGTTTATGATTGTTCTTTCTTCTTGTTAGATTACCCCTTTTATTAATATTTAGTGCCCTTCTTTGCTTCTTACAATAGTTTTGCATTTAAAGTCTATTTTGTCCAATATTACTAAATCTACTCCTGCCCTTTTTTGGTTATTGTTTTCATGTAAAATTGTTTTCCAGCCATACACATTCAGCCTCCTTGCATCCCTGGGTCTAAGGTGAGTTTCCTGTAGACAGAATATAGATAGATCATATTTCTTTATCCATTCTGCCAGTCTGCATCTCTTGACTATTGAGTTTAATCCATTAACATTCAATGTTATTACTGTTAAGGAATTACTTACATTAGCCATATTTTCTTTAGGTTTGTGTATTCCACATTTTGCTTTTATTTCTCTTTTTTATATTTTTAGTTATTCTTATACTCTCCTCCAACTGTCTCTCTCCTGTTTTTCCTTTCAACCTGCAGAATTCCCTTTAGTATTTCTTGAAGGGCAGTTTTCTTATTGACATAGTCTCTTGAATTCTGTTTATCTGTGAATATTTTGAACTCTCCTTCATTTTTGAATGCCAGCTTTGCTGAATACAGAGTTCTTGGCTGGCAATTATTTCTTTTAGCACCTTAACTATATCATACCACTGCTATCTTCTCTTCATGGTTTCAGATGAGAAATTAGCACTTAATCTCATCGAGCTTCCCTTGTATGTGATGGACCTCTTTTCTCTTGTTGCTTTCAGTATTCTCTCTTTGTCTTGAGCATGGAACAATTTGACAAGTATATGTCTTGGGCTAGGCCAGTTAAGATATATACTGTTTGAGGTACATTGTGCTTCCTGACATGTATATCTGTATCACTCGATAGAATTGGGAAATTTTCAGCCATTATTTCCTCCAGCATGCCTTCTTCCCCCTTTCCTTCTCTTCTCCCTCTGGGATGCCTATAATGTGTATGCCTCTGCATTTCATGTTGTCATTCAAGTTCCTAAATCCCTGCTGGATTTTTTTTTATATCTTTTTATCTCTCTGTTCTACTGTCTGTCTTATTTGAGATGTACTGTCTTCTATGTTGGTGATTCTTTCCTCTGCCTGTTCAAATATGCTGTTATGTGCTTCCAGTGTATTTTTTTTTAATTTCTTGAATTGTGCCATTCATCACCATCATATACATTATCTTTTTATGTATGTTTATAATTTCTTCGGTATGTTCTCCCAGTGTCTTCTTAATATCGTTAATCTCTTCCTTCACTTCATTAAGTTGATTCATGATATTTATTTGGACATTTCTGATTTGTTGCTCCATCTTGTGCATCTCCTTCTGTTTTTTAGTTTGTTTGTTAGACTGGGTCATGTCTTCCTGTTTCTTTATATGGGTTGTAATTTTTTGTTGGTGTCTAGGCATCTATTTATCTTTGTGGATTTATTTGGTTCATTAGCTTCTTTTTCTACTTTATGGCTTTATTTAGTTGCTTTTTTGTGTGCAGTAAGGTTTCACGTTGACACTTCATTCCTCTTATTCTAATTCCTTGCTGTTGTCTATATTCCCTTGAAAAAAAAATATTAGGACCAGATTAAGGAAAGAGATAGCACAAGAAAAAGAATAATAGTAATAATAATTTTAAAAAGTAGAAGAGCAGCCATACAAGATCTAGGAAAGTAAATAATTAACACAAGTAAAAATCATAAGTACAGAGGTATAAGAATGAAAAAGTGGAATGGAAAAAATGAAATGAAAAACAAAATAGAAAAAAATATATAGAATAAATTAAAAGGCCGGAATGATGACAAGAGAGGAAAATAAAAAACAAAAACTTAGAAAAGAAAGAAAACAGAGAAAAAAAGAGTGATAGACAGATATACAAACAAATGAAAGAAAAACAACAGGAAACAGAGATCGAAAGATGAAGGAAGGAAAAGAAATAATGTAGGTAGAAATACTCAGTAAAAGAAAAAATAGGGGAAACAAAGAAATGGGAAACCAACAAACAAGAAACAAAGCAACAACAACTAAAAATACAAAATCAAAACAACAACAATAACAAAAAAACAACAAGGAAAAGCATCCTTCCTTCTTAGGCCCTTAAGGAGCTTCTCAGGCTGCCAGTGTTCATCAATTATTCCCTGCAGCCTGCCCTCTGCAGGAGATGTATTTGGTTTTTGCGAGGCAAGTAAGGAAAAGGAAAAAAAAGTAACAGATCCAAGAAAGCCTAAAACAAAAAGAAGGTCTATATATTCCTTGCCATAAAGTATCAGCTGGATGCCTGATAACTGGTGAATCACTTTCTTGATCATTTCTCTAAGGAGACCTGGGAATTGAACCATGGCTTCATATATGCAAGGTGGGAATTCCTCCACTGAGTTAAATTGTCTCCTTAGGTAATTAAACTTCAGAAAGCTATCTGCCCCCTTTCCCCCAGGGATTTTAGACTTCCACACTTTGCTAGAATTCTGCTGATTAGGCACCTGTCCCCACCTCCTCTCTAATCTGGTTCCTTTCTCTCCCTGGGTGGCTGGGCATGACAGCATGCCTGAGTAAATACCTCTCCCCTCTCCCCATTGGATTGGAGCCCCTTCTGAGATTCAAAGGGGGCTCAGCTAGCTAAACTCATGGCAAAGAAACCACCCTTCACCCTCTGTCAGACCCCTCTTCCTCCCAGGAAATGCCCCCTTTCACTTCATTTGTAGCCAGGGGCTCCATCTAGGCTATTTGCCCTGAGTGTGTGCCATATGTGCCATTTACAGCCACAAGGGCAAGCAACTCAAGGTTTTCTATTGGTTTCTTTATCTTTCCAGTACCTCCTAGATGACTCAGAGCACCTTCCCATTCTATATATATCCAAAGGAGCTCCTTTAGATAGGTTCCTGCTTTCTCTCTGCTTTTTTTGTGAGAGGCTCAGACTCTGCCTACCTAGCTTGGTGCCATTTTCCTGGAAGTCTCATCCCAATCACTTTTAATTTAGCTAATTATATTATTTTGTGTTGCTTGTAAATAGCATACTATTGGGTCTTTTATTTTTTAAATCCATTCTGACAATCTTTCACTTTTAATTAGTATGTTTATTCAAATAGAATGTTGATAATATTTAATGTAATTATTGAAATGGTTGGTTGGTGCCCACTGTTGCATTATTTGTTTCTATTTTTCCCCTGTGTTTTCTTTGTATATTTCCCTCTTACACTTTTATTGCCTTTGGATTATTTATTTTTAGGATTCCATTTTAATTTAATAGTAGCTTGTTCAGTTATAGTCCATTTTGTCATGTTAGTGTTTGCTCTAAGTATTACAATATGCAACCTTAGTATTTTAGAGTCAACTTAGAATTAATATGTAGCACTTCAAATTTAAAATAGAGCCATTTGCCTCTTCCTCATTCATTATTCTATAATTTTCATATGCATTATATCTATTTAATTTATAAACCTTACAATACCATGTTATATATTTTGCTTTAGTCATTTGAATTTAAAAATAAAATGGGCCCTATTTTGTAGATTGTGCTTCTGAGAGTGACAGAGTTGGACTCAGTTATGGCTTCCCTACACATGGCTCATCTGTCCCTTTTATTTGAACCTATACTTGGTGCTGGAGTTGGTAGTGTACATCCAAGAGACTTGAATCTTTGGGCTGTTCATGTGCCTGCTTGGCCCTGTGCCTCAGCGGAGTTACTACACCTAATCTCCAGTTCATTGGACTCACTCAGGACAACTAACAAGGAGGTGAATATTGACAACCACCATACCAAGGAAGAGAGACAGTTTACAACTGCAACCAAGAGAGTCCCATCCATCGATTGTATGGGATCGAAGGCCCCTCTCAATTAGAGGTGGAGTGGACATCATCACCATCCCAGAATCCTCTGGATTGGGGAATGAACTATGGACTAGCATGGACTTGTTAGTGTTCTATTATAGACTTGTTGTGATTCTAGCAATGGAAGAAATTACAGCACTGATGCCGCGTGGCCTCTTTCAGGACTCGAGAATCTTCTTGAATGGCATTGCAATGACAGATATAGGCCATTATATATCTTCCAATATCCTGCAGAATTGTGTTGGAAAGAGTGTAAACTGAAATGTGAACTATGGTCCATGTTCAGAGGCAATGCTCCAGGATGTGTTTATCAATTGCAATGAATGTGCCACACTAGTGAAGGATGTTGTTTGTGTGGGAGGGTGTGAGAAGTGTGGGGAGAAGGGCATATGGGAATCCCTATATTTTTTGAGTAACATTTGTGTAATCTAAGGATCTTTAGAAAATTTTAAAAAATATTTTTAAAAACTTTTAATATTGGCCCAGATAATTATCATTTGTTTTGCTCGTAATTATTTTTTTTATTTTAAAATGGGAATGTCTTTTATTTCTGAATGTAATAGACATAAATTAACATTTTGATTAATATTCTTCAAAATATTCACACTCACGTGCATACATATATAAGTCATAAACATAGAAAACACATACACACCTAATTGTATACAAACAAGTAATAAAATATATGCCTTTTGTTTTGTAACCTCCCTGATTATTTTGTGGGCATAATATATGTTACTGAATATAGGTTCATATTATCATTTTTCATGGATATATTAAAATTACCTTGTATGGATATATATTAATTATTAAAGTAATCTTCTATTGATAGACATCATGGTGGTCTCTAGATTTTCATGATTATAAACAATGTCATGATGAACATCACTGCATAGATATATATTTACACAATTCCTGGAAGTGTGATTGCTGTGTCAAAGGAATGCTTATTTAAAATTTTGATGCATTTACTAAGGGGACCTCCAGAAATATCATGCCTGTTTATACTTCTACCAACTCTACATGAAAAATATCATTTATCTTCTCTCTGGGTAATGCTGGTTATTTTCAGTCTTGTTATGTCAATATAATGGACAATAATTGATATGGCAATGTTTTTATTTACTTTTCATTGATTACTATTTAAAAGCCATCTTTTTGAATTCTTAGCTATTTGTATTTCTTGTGGGAATTATCTGTTTCTTTTTTAAATTAATTAATTTTTTTTGAAAAGTTTTTTTTTTTGTTTTGTTTTTAAAGAAGCTTTAGATTATGTAAATATTATATCCAAAATATAGGGGATCCCCATATATCCCACTCCATCCCTTCCCACACTTTCCCACATTAACAACATCCTTCATTAGTGTGGTACATTTGTTAAAATTGATGAACATAATTGAAGGATTGCCACTAACTGTGGATTATAGTTTACATTATATTTTACACTCTGTGCCCTTCGCAATTTTGTAAGTTATGACAAAATATATAATTGTCTGTATCCATCATTGCAATGTCATGCAGGACAATTCCAATGTCCTGAAAATGCCCCCATGTTATACCTATTCTTCCCTCTCCTTCCCCTCAGAGCCTCTGGTGGTGACTACCTTTATATCAAAGATACACATTCTTCTATTGCTAGAATAATAAGTCTATAATAGAAGTAAGTCTACTTTAGTCCATTGTTCATTCCTTAATCTTGAGGATTTTGGGATGGTGCTGCCCACTCTTTTTCAAATTGAGAGTGAGCTTAGATTCCATAGGTCCGATGGCTGGAACTGTTTGGCTTGCTGTTGCAAATACTCTCTGTTCCTTAGGATGGGCATTGTCCAAAATCATCTCCTTGTTTGTTGTCCTGGCTGAGTCCAATGAACTTGAGAGCAGGTATTGCAACTCTGCTGAGATTTGGGGCTCAACCAGCACATGCACAGACCAAAGATTTAAGTATCTGGGACATATATTTATCAAATATGGTGCTAATTATATGTTTAAATAGAAGGGGCAGAAGAGCTATGTGTAGGGAAATTATGAATGAGTCTAACTCTGTTACATTGGGGAGCATAAATTCCAAAGCAAGACCCACTGACAGGGTGCCAAATTCCTGAGTCTGTCTGCCTTGCTTATAGTGTCTAGATGTCTCTAGAGCCCTCAGAAACCCTGGTGTGTGAGGCACTATTTACTGTAGCAGTCAATGCGATCCTACTGAGACATGCATAAGGGTAACCTCTAGAATGACCTCCCAAATCACTTTGAAATCTCTTAGCCATAAAAAATAATTTGTATTTAATATTACCCCTTTTTGGTCAAGATCTTTTTCCAAATGCATTGCTATTTGGTGCTTATAATCCCTCGGTGCCAGAGAGACTCATCCATGGGAATCATGTCCCATGCTGTGGGAAAGGTAGTACATTTATATGCTGAGT